>CAUYRH010155296.1:0-21657 GCA_963574655.1 Perodicticus potto | reverse complement strand
TGGGACTACAGGCGCCCGCCACAACGCCCGGCCATTTTTTGTTTGCAGCCGTCATTGTTGTTTGGCGGGCCCAGGCTGGATTCGAACCCGCCAGCTCAGGTGTACGTGGCTGGCGCCTTAGCCCGTTGAGCCACAGGCGCCAAGCCACATTTTCTTTAAAGTATAAGACAGTGAATATTTTTAGGCTTTGCATACTACATATGGCATCTGATACATATTCTTTGTTTTTTGGAGGTTTTTCCAACCATTTAAAAACATAAAAACAAATCTTAGCACTTAGGTCATACAAAAATAGGCCACAGGCCCCAGTTTGATAAGTCCTGATTTTCAGCATTAAATGAGAGTTCAAATTAACTGCCATTCAAATTTAAGGATAAAATAGAAAGGACATAATAAACAAGTAAGGTTAAGCATTAAACAAAATAAATGATTAGTTTTAAAATATCTTTTAAAATTATGAAACACATAATTATGCCAGCATAAATTAACAACATTATTGTTTTGTTTTGTTTTGTTTTGAAGATAGAGTGGTCTCACTCTGTAGAGCAGGCTGGAATGCTGTGGAGGAATCATAGCTTACCGTAGCCTTGAACTCTGGGCTCAAGGGATCATGGGATCATTCCACCTTAGCCTCCAGCGTATTTGGGACAACAGACATGTACCATCACACCCAGCTAACTTAAAAATGTTTTTCTAGAGACAGGGTTTCACTATGGTGTCCAGGTTATTCTCAAATTCCTGGCCTCAAGCAATCCACCTGCTACAGCTTCCTGAGTCACTAGGATTACAAGCATGAGCCACTGCACCTGCCTTAATAACATTATATAAAAATATATTGCATTTATAGAAAAACTGTAGAAGAGTAACTTTTAAATTATTATCTATGCATGTCATAAATTTATCTAATTGAATGTCAATGTACCCCATCCCAAGTCTCTATTATATCGAAAGAAAGCTAATAGTGATTGAAGCAAACAAATATTGGGTGGAACAACGGTAAATTATCAATTGAAGTTCATAAAATAAAGGAAATAAATGAAATCCAGATCTAACTTTAAAGAACTCTTACTAAAATCATTCTTTCAAGTTGTTTACTGTGTGCCCATAAAAACCTCAAAACTTTGTACAAGAGTTGAAAATTTCCTGAAACTCTATATTTAGCTAAGTGGCAAAAAAATATTGGGACTAAATATACAAAAGAGTTGTCAGAGGCTCAAATGATGCAATTTGTTCTAGAATTCATGAGACAAGCCAGAAAAACTTCCAGCAGCTAAAGACATGAAAGCTAGACATCTTAAAGCTAGACAAAGCAACTGGGAGAGCAACTATCAGGGTTTATTAGGTCCCTAAGAGAAAGAAGAGATCACAAAAGAAATGTTGACTGCTGAACTACTATGGTTAACTTCAAAAGGAATCGATGTGCTCAACTTTGCCAGGAACTACTTTTTGAAGTCTATGAAAAGGAAAATAAAATGTTTAACTTTCACAGATACCATTGAACACATGTATTTGAATTAGTATCCTTACTTTACTAGAAGTAATTCAGAATTTTCAACTATAAAACTAAAAATAAACAGCTCACAATATCATAATCTCTTATCAAATGCTATGGGACATTTATCTATCAAACTTCAATTCTACCCTGTTACCTTAGAGAAACCCTGTCTAGACCATGTTGTGATGGTACTATGGTTGACAACCTGTAATAAGCACAGGACCCTGGGCTTAAACAACATGGTTTTCTGCTTTAGGGAAAAGGCAAGTTTATAGCCAGGTACTAAACTCTGAAAGAACTGAACACAGAGATCCTCTTCCCTGACAACATCTAAAGACAAACAAGTACAGCATCTACCTCCACCCTGAACCTGCAGAAAGTCTCTTGCTTGTTTACTGGGATAGCTCATAATTCATAAGTTAAAGCCATCTTTCTAATTAAAATGTCACCGTTTCACTATGGGGGCCTGGTATCCATGGTGATGCAGGAACTTGTCCAGATTAAAATCCCTATCACCTATTTTTGAAAGCTAATTTAAGCTTGAGGTAATGGAGTCTGAAAAAACTATGGAGTCCTCTCTGTCTTCTGTCAGTGAAAGATTCCAAGAGTCAGTAAAAAACAGAAAGAAAGGAATGGGATTCAGCAGAGCGGCAGGTAGTCTGCATACCCAGCCCCACTCTGTGACAAAGACTACCTATAGATAGAAGAATGGTTTTTCCATGCTTCCCCAGAAGATGTGTTCTAAATCATCTGTCTTTCCAAACTTTTTGTAAATACAGTAGTAGTAGTATCACCATACATTTCTCAATACAGAAATAATAAAACATGAGATCAGAAGTTTACTTATGTACTTTTTATAGAAGGAAACAATAGCTCCTCTGTATCTAAATAGTCATTTAGTTTATGAAAATGAAAACAGAAATTCTATAATACTGCAGTGGAGTTTTTGTAATACTACACATCTATTTAAAATCTATAAATGAATATACTACACTTAAGCAATTAACTAGGAAAAAATAGTAATGATGAAAGAGGTTATCTGCATTTACTAAAAAAAAATTTAATTTGAAAAAGAATGATAAAGTAGCCAGGAATGGCGGCTCACGCCTGTAATCCCAGCACTAGGGAGGCCTGAGGCAGGTGGCTTGCCTGAGCTCACGGATCTGAGACTAGCCTGAGCCAGAGTGAGACCCCGTGTCTCTAAAAAATAGCCAGGCATTGTGGTGGGCACATGTAGTCCCAGCTAATTGGGAGGTTGAGGCAAGAGGATCACTCGAACCCAAGAGTTTGAGGTTGCTGTGAGCTATGACGCCACAATACTCTACCAAGGGTGACCAAGTAAGACTCTGTATCAGAAAAAAAAAAAAAAGAAAGAAAAAGAATGATAAAGAAAGTACACTTTCTTTTATGAGTTACTTCAAATAGTAAAGGAATAGCTACTGTTAATATTTTCTCACTGCTATAACAAGTATGATAGATTGGGTGGCTTATAAAAACCAGAAATTTATTCCTCACAATTCTGGAGGCTGGGAAGTCAAGATCAAGAAGCACACTGGACACCTAATACGGATCCACCTTCCTGGTCAAACTAGGACATCTTTTTGCTATGATCTCTCATAACAAAGGGGGTAATGAGCTTTTGTGTCTCTGAGTGAAACGAAAGGTGGGTTTGAGAGGAAAAAGTTTACAGAAAGTGGAGAAGTCTTTTATAAGGACAATAATCCCATTCCTGAGTAGTCACCTCTCAAAGGCCCACTTCCTAAAACCACTAGCTTGGTGGTTAGGACTTCAACATACGAATTTGGGGGGCATACAAACATTCAGCAGCCATGCAACTAAAGTGACAACATACCTGTAAATTATAGGTGGGTGGCCCTATTGTTATTACTATTATTATTATTTTAGTAAGGGAAGAACACAATGAAGTAGAGGGAATAGCATACATTTCTTTCTTTAACATGATTCAATTAGATAATAATAATTCAATAAAAAACTTCTCATTGATTTATCAGCCAATAACCAAATCAACTAAAACCAATGAAGACAAAAGGAGATGGAAAAATTTTGGTGTTCTTAACTACTATTGATTTTTATAACCAGTAAAAATTGTACTAAAGACTCTTCTGCTTTTTAAGTTTTACAATTAACTAATGTTGAAAATGACGACCATCAACTACATGCTTAATAAAAAAGGATCATCAACACTTTTAAGAGAGGAAATTAATGTCAATTCATTATTAAATGTAAGTGATGATATGATGTACTTTTTCAAAGGCTGCTTGTTTACTTAATATCTGTTTAGGATATGAGCCTGCAAAATATCACATGAATGTAACTGTACTTCAAAATAAAAATGCTGTAATTCTTTTAGTCTATATTTGTATTTTTTTTTTTTTAAGTTTTTCAGCATAGGAGCTCTCTGGTAGATAAATATTAATTATGCACTTAACTATTTTGATGATTTATGATAAATGCGAGACCATAATTTGAGAATGAAATACACATAAGCTACAGTATCCATTTTAATACAAAGTGGGAAGAGTATTCCAGGCATCAAAAGAGCACAAAGGAAAGAAAATGAGAAGTATAAAAACTAAAAGCAAGCTTATGAGAGTGAAAGGCAGAGAACACCGGGAGAGTGCCACAAAATGTGCATGCTTCAAATGCAGATGAAGACATAGCAAAAGAAAAAGGGTAAAGATGGAAATGAGAGATGGAAATATCAACAAAGTTCCAAGAAAATAGAAGGAATTAGGATTTAGAGCACAGGTGGTATGAGAGGCATCTCTGTGAAGTGGAAATAAAGAGCAGCTGCTCAGAGTAAAATGGGGAGTAAAGTGACAGGGAAGGTTGAAGAAGAGAAAGTCTAAAATAGTATTTTCAGAGATGGAGGAAAGAAAGTTGGCCAGAGAACAAAATTTCTGAAGAAAACTGAAAGACCAGTTTAGATTACTCATCATATGGAGAGTTCCTAAAAAAAAATTTATGCTATAAAAATTCCCTTTTCAACATAAATTGCTGCACAAATTGTCAAATAATTTTCAGTGTAATTATTTAACAAAATTAGAATAAACTGCTTGGTCTTATTAAAGAAAAGGGGAAAGGAGGAGCTCCAGAGCTTACCGCTATATAATCTTCAATTAATTTCCTAACCTTTCCATGTCTTTGTTTCCTTAACCATATAGAAAGTGGATAATTATATCTTCCTCACAGATCTGTTATTACAATTGAGATAACAAATGTAAAGTGACTAACACAAAGTGCAGCAAAGAACAGGCCTTCAATAAAGGTTAGTTTCACTCTTTAATTCCTAAACTGCCTGCTGACAAAGCTGGGTGACATCTCTGTCTTATTGCTATCCAAGAAGAAAAGGCAGTAGTAGTGCCAAAACACAGGGGCTTTCCAATAACACACCCTGGTTCCCAAGAAGCATTAGCTCAGGGACATCATTATTAACTTTAATACGCTCAGCTCTGAAAAGCTAGAAGCCTAACTTTGTGAGAGACATAAGTCTGAAGAAGACAAAGGTAACTAAATTCATAAGTGAATGATGCTATAAAGGAGAGTAACAATTTACACATGAAAAATACAGTAAACTCTGTGAATTGAATTTGAATGTTAGTACTGGCAGAGTAGTACATCGTCTCCCTTTAGGAAAATTATAAAGAAAGCTCCCATGGGCTGAGTGAGTGTGTACCCTCAAAATTCCAATGTTGAAATCCTAACCACCAAATGATGGTATTAGGAGGCAGGGCTTTTGGGGGCGGAATGGGATTAGTGGGTGCCTTCTTAAAGAGGCCTGAGAGAGTTCTTTGTTCCTTCCACCACATTGAGAAGGTGGCACCTGTGAACCAGAAAGTTGGTTCTCACCAGATATCCACTAGGCTGTAGACTTGGTCTTGGACGTCCCAGCTTCCACAATTGTGAGAAATAGATTTCTGTTGTCTATAAGCCACCTAGTTTATGGTATTTTGTTACAGCTGCATAAACAGACTAACGAAGAAGCCAAATTATACTCAGAAGATTACTCTATATATCTAAATAGGACAAAATAAATTGGACAAGATTTATCATTCCATGTATACCTATGCAGACTCATATTACTTCTATACTTTTTCTTCTTTATCTTTTTAACTTAATCTCATTGATTAAAAATAGGCCACTGGTTAAAAATAATGGTCATCTATTTTAATGGAATATTAATTTCCTAAAAGTGAGTCTCTTAACTTTTTAATATGAATTTAAAAACTGAAGTAAAGTCAAATTAGACAACTGCTAAAATGTACATAAAATGATAAAATGTCTAAAGTATACTAACGAACAGCTATTCTGAAAAATACTTTCTTTTACACTGAAAGTTGTTGAAGAATTTTAAGTGGTAAATGGACACGATTCGACAGATATCCCTTATGTTAAGGTCATTATGGAGATAGTCTATTAAATGGAAATTAGAGACACTAATAGGAGACTACTATAGTAATCACAGTGAGAAAACTGCAAATATGAAATGAGAAGACAGAAACAATCAGATTAGACCAAGAGTCAACAAGCTATGTCCGTGAGATGAATCTGGCCTATCACTTATTTTTATCAAGTTTTAATGGAATATAGCCAAGCTTTATGACTAAAACTAAAAGGCTCACAAAGTCTAAATCAGTATTTTTCAAACTTTTCTATCTCATAGCACACTTGAACCTATAGTTAAACTTCTACAGCACACTTAAATGTTGATCAAAAAGTGTAAAAAATATATATATACTTGCTGTACTTTGAACTTCTTTCAAATATAATTAATCTTTAAAAAATTTTAAGGCTCACTTAAGATCCTTTCACAATACACCAGTGTGCCACAGTGTATTAGCTGAAAAGTCACTGGTCTAAACTATTTACCATCTGCCCTTTTGCAAAAACTTTGCTAGTCTTTAGAATAGCTGATTCCCAAGTTTCCTGGGTGAAGGGTGCAGCTCTATAGCAGCTAAAGAACACATAAGATATATATGACAACACCATTTTTTGATAGTCTGAGGTGGAGAGTCACTGCTATGTCTACATGGAATAATATAGATGATACTAAGAATGAGCTTGTTGAACATACATTCTGGCATCCATCCAAAGTTTTGATGTATATAGTCCCTACCTTCAGAAGAGTCAAACGACAAAATAGAGGGTATCCATTTTGCTGATGTAGATAATGTCAGCCGAAATATGACTCTGAAGCTTTCAACTGCATTGAAGGATAACAAAACCAGTGGGCAGTTTCCTGATATGGAAGAAGCAAAATGTGCCCAAGTTGCCCAGTTCTGCATAATACTATAATTAAACAAAACTCAGGTAATAGTCTTTTTCTCAAGTCCTCCCAATAATATCCTATAATAAATCCCTGTCTACTAAAATTCACAACAGTAGATTCTGTTCTTTATAGGCAAACTCTGACTAATACAAGCATCTTGTAGGCGGGCAGATATACAGATTCGAAGTTTAGAAAAGAGATCTGGGATGTAGACTGAGATTTAAAAAGTTATCAGCAAATGGGAATGTATGATAGTAATATATAAGATTGTCAAGGAAAAGCATTTAGAGTAAAAAGAGGTCAAACACATACAGGCAAGACAGACATTAAGGAAGTAAGCAGAAGTTCTTAGGAATAGGGAAGAGGCTGGGTGCAGTGGCTCAGGCCTGTATCCTTACACCTGGGTCTCCCAGAGGGGTGGACTGCCTGAGCTCAGGAGTTCAAGACCAGCCTGAGCAAGAGTGAGACCCTGTCTCTACTAAAAGTAGAAAAACTAGCTGGGTGTTGTGGTAAATACCTATAGTCCCAGCTACTCAAGAGACTGAAGCAAGAGGATTCCTCAAGCCTAAGTGTTTGAGGTTGCTGTGAGCTAGAATGGCACAACAAAACTCTACATAAGGCAACAGAGGGAGACACTGTCTCAAAAAAAAAAACAAAAAAAAAGGAGGGGCGGCGAATAGGGAAGAGACCAAAAAGCAATGCCAAGAGAAAAAGATGGAGAGAGAAAACAGGAAAGACTAGGATTATAGAAACTAAGAGAAGAGGGGGTGTCAAGAAGAAAAGATGGTCACTAATGTCAAATATTTGAGGTAAGTAAATAAGGTCAAGTCCTCTGGGAAATGGGGAGTTCACTAGAGACTGCCCTTAAAAATGTTTTGAAGGCATGTTAGAAGCCAGAATAGTGTACACTAGGGATTATATTAGAAGTCAAGAAAAACAGACAGGAAAGGGGGTAATTCTTCTAAATGGTTGTGAAATAAAGAGACTTATTTATTATAGTTGAATAAGAGACTATAATAAACAGACTTATTTATTATAGTCGAATCTTATTATGTAGCTGTCCATATAAAGAGTTAAAACCAAAGATTCCTTTTTCTTTTAAGTGAGAGAAACTTTAGTATCAATATCTGTGTATGCTGCTAATAGAAAGGGAAAGGTTGAAAATTCAGATGAGCCAAAGAGCAAGTACAAACCAGGGCAGCAAAAGTGGTGGAATTTAACAGGAAGGACTTTGAGAATTTTTTTTTTTTAAGACAGAGCCTCAAGCTGTCACCCTGGGTAGAGTGCCGTGGCATCACAGCTCACAGCAACCTCCAATTCCTGGGCTCAAGCGAGTCTCTTGCCTCCGCCTCCCAAGTAGCTGGGACTACAGGCACCTGCCACAACGCCCAGCCATTTATTTTTTGGTTGCAGCTGTCATTGTTGTTTGGCGGGCCCGGGCTGGATTCGAACCCGCCAGTTCAGGTATACGTGGCTGGCACCTTAGCCCGCTGAGCCACAAGCGCCGAGCCAGGACTTTGAGAATTAAGTTGGCAAGAAGTTGAAAAAATTCATGCCTCCTAATCTCGATTTTCTTTGTGAGAAGTTAGACAAGATTATCTTCATTAAAGGTTTACAGAGAATAAAGAAAATTTAAAACCATTTGTGAAATGGAAGAGGGAACTAGAAATAATAAAAAGTAACAGGAGCCCAGCTGCATTTCAGAACCATAAATTTTAGGTACATCAAGCTTACAGTTGTCTGTTTTTTGTTTCGTTTTTGTTTGCAAATAGCACCACAAAGACTAAGTATAGAAACAAAATAGGGATACACTTTCAGGGATCCACACGTGGCATTCTGCTGTGCAAGATTAATAGGAAGGAAACCATGAAAGAATGTGAGGGTATCACTGGGAGCAATGGTGCCTACCGCTAGACCTCCGAAATCAGAAACTCAGGCTGTTAGGTTAAATTATCCGTGCTTTAACAAGTCCTCCCAGAAATTCTGGTGGGCTAAAGTTTAAGAATTCCTAAGTTAGGAGATCTTATATCAACTTAATATAGAAAGATAAGTAGAGTCAGAGAAGGGGACAGATGTGGCTGACAGAGTAGAAAACCATCAGGTAATAAAGGCACTGCTATTCTAGAGGAGTTAAAAGTTTGATGTTCTATATGAATAAAAGAATTGTGAGTTATAATAGGAAAAACAAGAAAGTGAGAAGGAAGAAAAAATACACATTTACAGAGAATGAGACACTAGAAACTTACAGCAAATGCTAATGAGACAATATCCAAGGTTGATAATGGGGGAAAGATGATAAAGTAGAATAGAAGAGAAGGGAACAGGCAGCACCTGTGGCTCAGTGAGTAGGGCACCGGACCCATATGCCAGAGGTGGCAGGTTCAAACCCAGCCCCAGGCCAAAAACTGCAAAATAAATAAAATAATAAAATTAAAAAAAAAAAAAAAGAGAAGAGAAGGGAACTAGATTAAAGTTTGGGCCAGTGGATGCCAAAAAACTGTGAGTTCAGCGTATGGGAATAACCATTTCCGTTGATACTGACAAAACCCAGAATTATGAAATTTGGAGTAGAGAGAAAACAGTATTACCTAAATCATGGAGATGGGAGAAACAGATATTAGGAGATGAAAGCAACTATTTGAGGAATGGGACAGTATATATTATAGGAAGTCAATTCCTAGTATAAAACCCCAAACAGGATGGAAGGTTACAGAATCAAATTCAGAGGCTACTTCTCAGAAAGAAGACAGTTTTTTCTTGTTTAATTTAGGGCAAAAATTTTGGTTAATAGAGTTGTCTTTCCATCTCTTTTAAGGACCTAAATGAGGCATCTCCTCTTATTTAATGTAGAGAAATTATTTTTAACAGGATACCTATTTTATCCTCACAAAGAGACCTAGAGTTAAAACATAATTGACAAAATAACTAAAACTGATCTCTAGTATTAGGAGTTAGGAAAATGGTTACCTTTGGGGGAAGGGGAGAGAGTAGTAATTTTGAGAGAGGGTAAAGAGACTCTGAGAGTGATGTAATATACTATTTTTTGACCTAGGTTTTGATTTTACAGGTATGTTTACACTGTGGTATTTCATTCTATAAGTACATTTATGGTTTGTTTACTTTTCATTATGTACATAATATTTAATTCAAAAAAATTTTTAAAATAATTGATTCAGTTACATTTTTATAATTACAGCTAGTTACAAATCAGAAGTCAAATAAGTACCTTCCTGACTTAGAGACTACTTAAAGAACTGAGTATTAATAACATTATTTATGTATCTACAAATGTACAAAATAAAATTCTTGATTTAAAGGATATAAAAATAACTCTAAATATTAATAATTATAATTGGGTCCAATATCAATGGAGAAAATATCTGGGTGTAATACAAGTGTAGAACTGAGATTTAATTTTAATTTATTGATTCTAACACCTTTGAGTTTCTTGTAATTCAGAAAATTAAGCATCGGGAAAATGGTGCCTTAGGTAAAATCTTAAGTCAAAATTTATTTTATTTTATTTTTATTTTTCATTATTATGAGTACATAATAATTGTATATATTTATGGGTCATGTAATATTTTGACATAGGCATACAATGTGTAATGATCAAATTAGGGAAACTGGGGTCTCCATCACCTCAAGCATTTACCATTTATGTTAGAAACATTCCAATTCTACCATCAGTTATCCAAATTATATAAATTATTGATAATTATAGTCACCTCATTGTGCTACAGAATCTTAGATTTTAATCATTCTAACTCTATTTTTTGTACCATTAACCATCCCTACTCTATGTTCCTCCTCCCTCCCTGCTAGCTACTCTTTCTAGTTTCTGCTAACTATCGGTCTACTATCTTTCTCCATGAGTAGAATTTTTTTTTTTTAAATTTTAGCTCCTACATATGAGAATATATAAAATTTATCTTTCTGTGCCTGGCTTAATTCACTTAATATAATGTCCTCAAGTTTCATCTCAGTTGTTGCAAATGACAGAATTTCATTCTTTTTTTGTGACTAATACTCCATTATGCATATGTACCAAACTTCCTTATATCCATTCATCTGCTGATGGACACTCAGGTTGATTCTATACCTTGGTTATTATGAACAGTGCTGCAATAAACACAGGATTGCACATATTTCTTTGATATAAGTTTTTCCTTTCTTTTGAACTTATGCTCGGTAGTAGAATTGCTTGATCATACGATAGCTCTATTTCTAGCTCTTGAGGAAGCTTCGTACTATTGTCCATTGTGGCTGCACTAATTTACATTCCCACCATACTGTGCGAAGGTTGCCCTTTCTCTATATTCCTTCCAGCATTCAATATTACTTGTCTTTTGAATAAAAGCCACTTTAGCTGGGGTGAGATGATATCTCATCATAGTTTTGTTTTACATTTTTCTGATGATTAATGATGTTGAGCTTTTTTCATATGCCTGTTGGCCATTTGTATCTCTTTTTCTGAGAAATGTCTATTCAGATCTTTTGCCCATTTTTAAAACTGAATTATTTGCTATTTTTCCTGTTGACTCATTCGAGTTTTTATATATCTTTGTTATTAATTCTTTGTCAGATGGGTATGTTGTAAATATTTTTTCCAATTCTATGGGTTGTTGAAAGGCTTAAAATAAGTAACCTTGCCTTGGACAAAGCAAACACATTCAAAGGTATTAACTAGTTATCTATCTGCACATACACATTATATAAAATATATTTCAGGTTGTATACATTATACATTAACTATCTTAGATCTATTTTAGAATTAAACATATTAAATATGTATTTAATAAATTTTCTTCACATGTGCCCTACTCTCCAGTTTAAATTGTGGACATACATCCTTACTGATAAACTGAAGACACCCCTTACTTTTTTGAACTCAAAGCCAAATGTTCATCTATGTTATGACACATTTGTCACATTAAAAAAGTGATATTTTTATTACCTGAGTCTCCACACCTTGCTCTAACAGGCGCTTAGCTTGATTTTCCACTTCAAGTCGAGCTCTTGCAATAAAAAGCAGATCATGTTCTATTACTTCTATTCCAGAAAGATCTATTCCTTGAGAAAGATAATCTGTTTAAACAACACACAAATTTAAATATTTCAATATTGAATAAGTATCAAGGTATCAAAATATCATATAATTTCTTCAAAAAAATACAGATTTGTTGTTGAACACAGTTCCCTTTCAAAATTCATATTTAAAAAATATAGTTTCCAAAATATTTTCTATTGGGCCAGACACAGTGACTCATGCTGGTAATCCTGGTAATCTCAACAGTGAGATCCCATCTCTAAAAATCCTGGCATGTTGGGAGACTGAGGCAGGTGGATTGCTTGAGCTCAGAAGTTTGAGGCCAGCCTGAGCAACAGTAAGATCCCATCTCTAAAAACAGTCAGGCATTGTAACAGGTGCCTGTAGTCCTAGCTCCTTAGGAGGCTGAGGCAAGAGGATTGCTTGAGCAAAAAAAACAAAATATTTTCTATTTATTAAATAATTTTACTCTTGAACTAAATGTTCCAAATAAGACACAGTTGGTAAAATAAGTATAGAAATTATGATTAGAAATTCAAGGCAATGTCAAGAGATTATATAATAACTAGTGTCTAATTTACTTTAATGTAAATAAACATCTTCATATTTTCAGAAATTTCTCAAATTGTAAGTACAGTCAGAATTTTGTTTCTTTGGTTTTAAGTCTCCTTGAGTTCCCCAGGCTGGAATGCAGTGGCTATTCACAGGTGCTATCTCATAGCACAGAATTCCTGAACTCAAGCAATGCTCTTGCCTCGGAGTAGCTGGGACTATACGCAAGTACCACCAGGCCAAGCACACAAGTAGTTTTATTTATTGATTGATTGATTTTTGAGTCTCAGTTTGCCCTTGGTGGAGTGCCATGACGTTATACCTCAGAGCAACCTCAAACTCTTAGGCTCAAATGATTCTCTTGCCTCAGCCTCCTGAGTAGTTGGGACTTAAGGTGCCTGCCATAACACCTGGCTATTTTTTTGAAACGGGGTCTTGCTCTTGCTCAGGCTGGTCTCAAACCTGTGAGCTCAGGCAATCCACCCATCTCAGCCTCCCAGAGTGCTAGGATTACAGGTGTGAACCACATACCCAGCCTTATACAAGTAGTTTTAAAAGTTATTCTATAATAAAGCCAGGTGCAGTGGCTCATGCCTGTAATCCTAGCACTCTAGGAGGCCAAAGAAGGAGGATTGTTTGAGGTTAGGAGTTTGAGACCAGACTGAGCAATAGCGAGACCCCATCTCCATGTGCCTATAATCCCAGTTACTTGAGAGGCTGAGGCAAGAGGATCTCTTGAGCCCTGAAGTGTGAGGTTTTACAAAACTGTGATGGCACCACTGCACTATGGCCAAGCAACAGAGCAAGACTCTGTTTCAAAACAAACAAAAAGCCAAAATGTACTCGATGGAAAGAAGTATGAAGGCTCCACAAAGAGCTACAAATAGACCTTCCATTGATCCCATCATCCCATTATTAGGGATCTATCCAGAAGTAAAACAAATCATTTTTCCATAAGAACCCACTTGCACTAGAATACTTACACAACTCAATTCACAATTGCCAATATGTAGAACCAACCCTAGTGCCCATCAACCCATGAATGTATTAATAAACTGTGGCATATATGTATGCCATGAAATACTATTCAGCCATAAAAAAGGAGACTTTATATCCTTTGTATTTACCAGAATGAAGTTGAAGAACATTCTCCTTAGTAAAGTAGTACAAGAATGGAAATGAAGTACCTAATATATTCAATACTAATAGGAAGCCAGCAGATGAACAACTATAAGCTCCCACAAGAGAAAAACACCAATGCGAGTTGGGCAAAGCAGAAGGAGGGGGAATGGTCAGCTCTCCCCTAATGAGTGCAATATAAGGGAAAATGGCACACCTCCTGAGTGAAGGGCTTAATTACAACTTGGACTTTACCTAACAAATGCAAACAATGTAACCTAATCCTTTGTATCCTCCTATTAATCTGAAAACAAAAAGTAAAATAAAAATAAATTATTCTCATATTTATCAAATAAAAAAGTCCCACATTTGGAGAATGATTAATAAGTTATGAAAAACCTTAGCATTTTGCCCTTACCAGTTAACATGATCACCCATATGTAATATAGTAGTTATTTATAATGAAGGATATTACTGAGGGAAAGAAAAAATATATGGAGGAATTTACCCTATAGAATTATATATACAAGCTTGTATGGCAAGAGGTATAAAAAGATTTGAGTACGATGTTAATAATAGTTATCTTTATAGGTTTAGAATTTGGGTAATTTTAAATTTTTAAATTATTTTTGTATACTTTAGATGTATGTAAGAAATAAAGGTTACTACAAAAAAAAAAAGAAATAAAGGTTAAGGTTTAATTAAGGAGTTCAGACACAGTTCTACAACTCATATTCTGTTTTAACAAATTAGTTATATAATACAAAATTTATTTAGCTAGAAGATAACTTTTAGGTAATAAATAACAAATGTATTTTTCACTTTATTTGCTTGTACTGATTTTTTATCTTTAGTCTTACTAAACCATACCCTGAACATTCATATATCAGCATAGTTTACTTAAGCTGGACTACAACATACTACCTAGATCAAACTACATTAAAGCACCCAGTACAATGCTAACTAACCACTTAGCAACACTCTAATACCTGCTGATTGAATACTACATGGTTAGTTCTAAATAAAGACAAAAGAAAATAATGCAAAGGGCAGTTAAATAGTAGTTATTGCTATCTGTATGTCAACCACAAGCGTATAGTTTTTAAAATGTGTATATATATCAGCTAGGCACCGTGACTTACAATTGCAATCCTACCACTCTTATGAGGCTGAGGCAGGAGGACCACTTGAGCCCAGGAGTTCATAACATATTCTTTTTAAATCTATCCTTTTAAAATCTAGTCATGAGCCATTTTATTCTTATTTTTATTTAAATTATTCTATTCATATTAATTTATTTAACATAATAGAATCAAATATTTATCCACCTTACTGTAAATTGTTATAAATATCAATTTTTGATAGCTGTCCAATATGCCAGCAAATGAATGAACCAAAAATTTATTTAACCTTTTCCTTAAGATGGAATATTTGTTACTATAAATAACTACTTTAAACAGCACTGTATATCAAGATTTTAAATATCTAGAATTATTACCTTGGGAAAGATTCAAAGAATTGTTAGATTAATGCAATACTTTTATGTTTCTTAATACAAATTATTAAAACTACTTTTCAAAAGGGCTATACTACTTTGCATGTTTTTTTTCCCTAATAATCTAAGGGACTACCCATAGATAGCACTGGATATTATCACTGTTTTGAATATTTTATATGCTGCTATAAGAAACATGTTTTTATGAGTGTCTAATCTGAATTTTTAGGTGATGAAACTGAATATTACTTACTAACAATATTTCTTCTTGAGAACCTCTACATAATTTTTGCTTTTATCTTTTTCTTAAATTACTTTGTATTAATTACATAATAATATTCACTGCTTGCCTATCATATCTGTTATGAGAATTTTCTCAGTCTGTTGACTTTCTAAATTTTTATTTATTTATATATTATTTACTAAGGCCATTCTCAGAACACAATCATAAATTTCTTATCTAAAAATCTCCATGTTTGATTCTTCCTCACATCTTTGCCTGATTAACAAATTCAGACTAAAGCCTATCTTTTACAAAAGGAAATATCAGAATATAAAACCGTGGTTTATAAAGGGTTATCTAGAAAAATGATGAACAGTAATCTGGAGAGAAAAGATGCCCTTGTAGAATCTATTTGATACAAATTTTATCTTTGAAATTAGAGTAAATTATATTGCAAAGCTTGGGTCTTATCGCAACAACTACACTTAAACTCAAATGTGAATTAAATTATATTGCAAAGACTGGGGCTTATCACAATAATCACATTTGAACTCATTCTGAAGTATCAATCTTCTTTGCTACCATACCAGATTCTGTATAAAGAACACAGCTGCTAGAGAACAGTGAGCTATATAACTTACATTAAAACAACCCACCACCATAAAATAACACCAAACAACGCAGACATTACTGGGTTATATTATTGATATGACTAATTTATCCAATCAAAAATGAGATTTGAGCTTCTACTTAAAAATAATACCCAATAAAATGCTCCCAGGTTTGGAGCAATATCTTTAATTGTTTTAAAGATATACCCATACATAGACACACACACAAACACATACACAGAGTTGTGGCTCATGAAAAAAAAAATATTTCATTAAAGAAAACTTAGAAAACATACAAAGATAGAGAAAAAGTAAAAGTCACCCCAAATTCCAAGGACAACTTCATAAACATTTTGATTGTATTATGATAACTGCAAATAGCACTTTATTCTTATATTTGATATGTTAATCGTATTTAAGTAGATATCTTGAATTTGATGGCAAAACACACCCAGGGTGAAAACACTTTAAAAAAAATTCTTAAGTACAATGGCAGTGTAATTCTAATAATGTGTAATCTAAATGTAAATATAATAAAGTTATAAAGCAAATTTTTAAATTCCTGAGGTATCTGCATAAAAGCAGAAATGATAGCTTACAGAAAATAAAGAACATAATAATGTGGGCTAATGATGTGTTAAGTTTAATGTGATAACCTAAATGTAACTAGGCAAACAGAAAAAATTATCATAAATAAAAGGTTCTCATAATATACAAAACAAATCATTGAAAAAAAATCTTCATTCATTCTTTACGTGGTTTTTGTTTCTAGTCCTTATCTTAAACATTGTTATCATTATTAAATTTTAAGCCTTTTAAATTCTGTAAAGGCAAAAAGTGGAAACCTAGTAAACACATGTATATGCAAAAAAAAGAATAAATTAAAAAAAATATTTTAAAAAAGAATACACTAAAAGATCTGCAGTCAAAATTGTGGTATATGTACACCATGGAATACTATGCAGCCATAAAAAAGATGATGACTTTACATCTTTTCTGTTTACCTGGATGGAGCTGGAACATATTCTTCTTAGTAAAGTATCTCAAGAATTGGGAAAAAAGTATCCAATGTATTCAATACTACTATGAAATCAATATAGTATCACCTACACATTCGTACAAATGGCAAAACATAACTATAGTCCAGAAAGTAGAAGGGAAGAGGAAAGAGAGGTGAGGGGAGGGGGGATATGAGAGGAAGGAGGGTATGGGGGGGGATCTCACCTAATGTGCATGGTGCAATGGTACATTTCAAAAATATTAAGAAATGAGTATAATTGTGATGGATGTTTACTTAGTTCAATGTAGGCATTTCACATTGTACATCAAAGCAGTAAACTGAACCCCATAAATGCATCAATGCACAAAGTTATGATTTAGTAATAAATAAAAGAATACACAAATATATGCAGGTGAAAGAAGAAAAAAGAATAGAAAACTATTCCAATGACTAAAAATAATTTCTTAATAATTTTTTAATTTCTTTTAAAAAGTAAATGAATTACAAGAAATATTTCACAATGAAATATCTATTTTTTTCTAATGAAAAACAGTAAAAGTCAAAAGGAAAAAGAATAAAGGAAATATTTGTAGTAAATGAAACAGATAAAGGTATTACCATCAAAAACATACAGTTTTATAGTTTCCAGTGGGCAAATAACCAAGTTCATATGAAAGTATATTCGTAAGTCAATGTTTGAAAACCTATTAAACCTTTCTAAGAGCTTTTGAAATTAACCTTTATATAAAATAAATAATAGTCATCGAAACATCTTTAAAATTACTAAAATCTTTTAATTAAGAGTTATTTCTTACTAACATTTTAAAGAAAAGAGGTACATCCTTTCAGAGACAAAGTATGATAGAAAGAATACTGAACTAGGAATGAGAAACATCTGTGCTTTAATTCTTCTCAATTTTTTTTTGAGACAGAGCCTCAAGCTGTCACCCTGGGTAGAATGCCGTGGCATCACAGCTCACAGCAACCTCCAATTCCTGGGCTCAAGTGAGTCTCCTGCTTCTGCCTCCCAAGTAGCTGGGACTACAGGCGCCCGCCGCAACACCTGGCCATTTTTTGTTTGTAGCTGTCATTGTTGTTTGGCGGGCCCAGGCTGGATTCGAACCTGCCAACTCAGGTGTACGTGGCTGGCGCCCTAGCCTGTTGAGCCACAGGCACCGAGCCAAATTCTTCTCAATTTTAAGACATGAAAAAAATCACTTAACCTGAGACTTGAAAAGTAAAGGTTAAAAATCCTATGTTGCAAATCAAGCTGTGTGGATGTGTGGATCAAATGAGCTAATGTGCATGAAGACTGTTTTGTAACCCATAAACAATTACCTATAAGTAAGCTCTTATTTTTATAAAGAGGTATTAGGTTGCTAACCTCTGTTCTTTTTATGGAGATAAGGAGAAGAGGCTGAGAAACAGATAGGTAATCTTAAGAGTTTAGTATTAAAGAAAATAAACACAAGTTAAAATTTGTACTTTTCTTAGTAATTCTTAATTGACACTACTACATAAACTATGCAAAGAATAGTCTCAGGCTTAAGTAAACACGTTTGCTGAATCTTTTTATTTCTAAAGTCAAAAGGACTTTGTTCTTCAAAGATTCATGGAAATTTGGTACCAAAAGCTTTACATTTTTTGTGTGTCTCACCACAGGGAGAAGGAAAAAACTTTACTATCAAAAGTAAGGGGATTAGTTTTCCTTTCCAAAACCTTAACCTGTCTGTTTCAGCCAGCACAAAAAATTGCCCTGGGCCAAAAGAAAGACAATGCATCCTCAATCTGTTCTCTGGACACAGCTTTTCCTTTTTTCCTGACTTTCAAACTGTGGTATTGACGTGACATCATGGTTTAAAAACATGGATTTAAACAAAATCTTTTTACCTACAGAAAAACATTTCTGGTACTTTATGTAGCGCCTATCTTCTAATAAGTACCTACCCAAAAACAAGAGTCATTATCTCTTCCTAGATGGACAAGGTAAAACCAGCAAGGATATAGAAAAAATGAAAAACACACTCCACCCAACAAAAACAGAACACAAATTCTGTTCAACTGTCATATGGAACATTAACCAAGACAGGCTATGTCCTGGGTCATAAAACAAACTTTGTAAATCATACAAAGTACGCATTTTAAAATAATCAATGGATCATAAAAAAAAAAATCCAAGGAAAAATTTGAATTGAACGAAAATGAAAATACATCAAAAGCTGTGTGATGCAACCAAAGCAGCAGTTAAGAGAGAATTTAATAATACTAGATGTATTTTTAGAAAAGTATATGTTATTAGAAAAAGAAAGATCCCAAATCAATAAAGCAAACTCGGGACTTGAGAAACTGGAAAGAGTAAATAAAACAAACAGAAAATAAGAAGAGCACTAATAAAAAGAAATCAATGAAATTGAAAAATAAAGAAAGTCAGTTAAAAGTTGATTCTTTGAAAACATTAATAAAATTAATAAACCCCTAGTTACAGCAACAAAGAGCAGAAGGAGGAAGATAAATTGCCGATACCAGGAATGAAAAAGAGGATTCCACCATAGACATTACAGGCGTTAAAAGACAGTGGAATAATATGAACAGCTGAACAAACTTAGAAATGCTACCAGAACTCAGACAAGATGATGTAGGTCTATGTGTAACTATTAAGAAAATTGAATTTGTAATAGATGGGCATTTTGGCGGGCACCTGTAGTCCCAGCTACTTGGGAGGCTGAGGCAAAATAATCGCCTAAGCCCAGGAGTTGGAGGTTGCTGTGAGCTGTGTGACGCCGTGGCACTCTATCAAGGGCCATAAAGTGAGACTTTGTCTCTACAAAAAAAAGAAAAAAAGAAAATTGAATTTGTAGTTTAAAACACTCTGCATAAGAACTCTATAAGCCCAGATGTTTTCACCATTATTGAAAAAGAAATCAATTCTACACAATGAAAGAAGAGGGAACACTGCCCAAAACTAGGGGGGAAAAGTGGTACAGAACATTATCATTCTAGGAAATAGACACAAAAATCTTTAAAATACTAGCAAATCTGATTACCCTGATACAAAAACCAATGACATCACACACACACAAAAAACTCCAAAGCAGTATTTCTCAAGAACACAAATGCAAAAGTTCATCAACAAAATATTAGCAAAAAGAATTTTGTAATATATAAAAAGAATAATACACCATGACCACAGGGAATATCTTCTTGGAATGCAAGGAAGATTGACATTGATAAGGTAAAGATTTTTTTTATGAGTATAAGCCCTAAATCAATAAATAAAAACATGAGTTTAGAGCTAATAAGCCAACAAATAGGATAAAATGTAATCATAAAAAATATTGAGTCCACAAGAATGTAGAAAAAGAGAAGCAATGAACAGATGATAAAGATATAAAAGAAATTCTAGAAAATGCAAGCTAGAATGTAGGTCAGTTTCCTGAGGACTGGAAAGGATTATGGAGAAGGGTGGGAGCGAGGCCTCAAATGGAAACTTTTGGGAGTTATGAATATGCTTATTATTTTGACGGCATTGATGGTTTCTCAGGCATACAAATTTGTCAAAATGTATCAAGCTGTATACTTTAAACAAGTGCAGGTTACTGAATCCCAATTATACCTCAATAAACCTTTTAAAAAGAGAGAAATGACAACAGAAATACATCAGATACTACAGGGCTTATTAAACAACAACAAAAAATTATTTTCCCTCTTCACTATACTCATGAAAGACATCAAGAAGCATCTGCATGACGTTGATTTTCTCTTTTCAAATAGCCATTTAAATGCCTCCTATTTGCTAGGTGCTGTCTACACAGAGACAACAGACATTGATCCTAAATTTACATCTAGAAAATAGAATCATAAACCAGGCAGACCCCATCCAAAAAGTTGAATATTACCTCTTATACATGAAAAGGGTTTGTTCCCAAAGAACTAAAAATGATCATATAATTCTCAATTATGGAAACTAAAAGAACTACTTCTCTCAGGTCCCAAAAGATTAAACATTTAATGGACACTGACTCTGCAGCATATTAATAGATGTTATGACAACTTTAGGAAGTGCTGGATTAAACATAAAATAAAGCAGGTTTCTTTACTGTAATATTCTTTAGAACCATTATAGTGCATAGTAAACATCTACGATCAGAATATAAAATAAAAAATTTCCCAAATCTTTTTATCCAGAGGATCCCATCCAACCCTTGCTTTTTCAGGTCAGATTCCAAAAGATCTAGCAGGACTATCACATGTGGAACATACGTTAAAAAAATGCAGAGATTATACTACACTGGTTGAGCTGCAATACAAAAAGAAACAACGCCCATACAAATCCACTGATAGAAGTCCTTTTTAGAAAAAATCAGGTCAATAAAGGATCTTATTTATACAATATAAAGCACTCACAAGTAATAACACAATATAAATAAATCATATAGATATAACAGAATATAAAAATATAAGGAAAATATATATTTCTATATATCTTATTCTCCTATAAATAGTACTCATCATACAAATATCTATAACCATAGAATCTTCATCCACATATACATACACACTGTATGAATTTTAAACAATCGAATATTATATGCCTATATGAAAATCACATATCCACACTATGAAGAGTCCTTAATTGGAAGAAATAACGTGAATGGTAATAATAATAGTAAGTAATGGAGATTACTAAGGATTGTAAAATTTAAGGGCTTAAAGTTAACTCTTAAAAATATTTACTCGCTACAAAGAACTCAAGCTACGCAAGTTGGGGTCAGGGAGGGTGAACTAGAGGGAGGAGTTTTGATCATGACTAGATCTCCAGGAG
>CAUYRH010155294.1:0-59186 GCA_963574655.1 Perodicticus potto | reverse complement strand
TTGGAAAGTCCTCGGGTGATTGGCCCAGTTGAAGAGGTCCCAATCAATTTTCCCAGCTAGTACCAACCTCAAATCAAAGAGTTGAAAAGTCTCTAGCGATTAGATAGCAGGAGTCTGCTGGCAGCTTTAGTATAACTCACTCCAGGGTTCTGTGAGCTCAGGAGGGCTCCCACAGCCAGTAAATTAGCCTGGGAAGGTTGATGCCTCCTTCCCCACCTTGGCCCTCGGTCACACCCAGTCTCTGGTAACCCTGCAGGGCTGCAAGGCTGTGATCCAGTTCCCTCCAATGAGCAGATGCTCCAGAGGTTTGCGACTGCCTAGGTCACATGGGGCTCTGTGGCTCCTCAGCCAGTCCACCAGTTATGTCGGTGTTGGCAGGGGGGAGGTGAGGCCTGACAACCTGGGTGCTTGATAGGGACTGGTATGATTCACTCACTTCCAGCCCTGTCCCTGATTGATGTGAAGTAGATGAAAAAGCTGATAGAACAGAACAAGTTTGCAGAATTTCTGCCCTGTGGAAGAGACGCTGGGCTGCTAATAGTCCTGACTCAGTCTGTTAGATTCAGCCCTTTGTCTCAGCTGTCATCCTCTGAGGGCCAGGTGCGGCCGGTCGAACTTTAGGAAAGCTTTCTCAGAGCTGCCGCTGGGTGCCTCAGGGGACCGCCTCTCCACTTTGGCCACCTCTCAGCTCACTATTCCTCTCACCGCTCCCGAGCCGAGAAAACAGCACAGACCAGTACAGCCCATGCCCTGTCCACACCCCTTGAGAAAGTGTCCAAGAATCTGGACTCCATGGGGGACAGACCTCCAGACTTCAGCGTGAGAGTGGAGGGGAGTTCTGGGAGTTCCAACTTGCAGGTAGAGAATATATGCAGTTTTTATACAGTTTTATGCCTGGCAGGAGAGTGCCACGACACCCTAGTGAGGGAAGGAGGTCCAGTTTTTAGAGGGTCTCTCCCATGGGGTAGAGTGGGAGGTCATCTGAACTCTGCTCCTTGTTTGTATGGAGGTATGGCATATACTGCAAGCAGCTCTCATGGGGGAGGGGACTCCCGTCAGCTTGGTGATGTGCTCTGTACCTTTTATTTGTATCCTTGGGGTTGCAGGTCGCTCCAGCAGGGATGATGTGTGTTCTTTGACCTTCTTTTTTGGCTCAGTTCCAAACCATCGGTTTTCCTGCTAAAATTCTGTCCTTCAACTCTCCTTCTGAATGGGAGCGTCTGCAGAAAGCTGGCTACAGACTGCCATCTTGGCTCCCCCCCCCCCCCGTTTTCTGTTATTTCTACTTGGATATCTCACAGGACTCTCAAATTTATTATGACCATCTCTCATATGGCTGAAGCTAAAAAACCGTCATCTGGAAAACACTTGTTTTAATTGTCATATGCTATGAAATACCAAACGATGTCAATATTATTTTCTGCATTTTTCACAAATATTTATTTTTCTCCTTCTGTGCTATCATCAACACGCTAGGCAATGCTATTATTATCTATAAGCCTGAGCAACTGCAACATAGGTTTATTTATCTCACTGTATTTAGGAGATTCAATCCAATCTATTATCTACTTGGTAGAGAGAGTGATTCATAAAAATGAATTTACAAGGACATCTGGTTTTGGGTAATGATTGAATGGCTAGTATCAAAATTGTCCTATCACTGTAAACAACTATAAAGCTACTAAGGTTATAAGAAGCAGCTAATGACTGAAATCAGACCGAGCCAGCTGATGGCTCAGAAACTTGAGCGAGTAAAAGCACACATGTGGAGCTGGCTTTCTTTCTGTTAGTGACTTTCAAACCATAGTGCGTGAAGGTAAGGCACAATGACCAAGCAGAAGTCACTGGTTTCAATGATAAAAACAGAATCTTACAGAAAAATATATCCTAATTTGAGGATGCAAAGTTTGTTAGTATAGGTAGATCAGACCACTGGAAGAAGGAGATAAAGAGCAGTTCTATGAATCTCCCCTGTTTTCATTCAAATCCTTTCCATCTCACCTTGCATCCTGGGATCAAACTCATTTGATCATAGTTTTATAAGCCTTTCCTTCTTTTTTTTTCTGGTCCTGGAAGAAGATAATACATTTCTTTTTAATTTGAATTTTTGAGTACAGACTTTGTTTTTTAGAGAAATGTTAGGTTTATAGAACATTCGAGTTGGTTCCCTGTTCACTTCAGCTGCAGTGTGGTTAGGGTTGGGGCTACGTCATAGTTAATTAAAATCCATACTTTACATTTGGGTTCCCTCTTTGTATTGGACAGTGCTGTGGCTTTTGGACAATTGCACAGTGTTACACATCTACCATTATAGTATCATATAGAGTAACTTTGCCTTTTACAGACCGTCACATCCTTGGGATCATACCGTATGTTACCTTTTCAGACTGGCTTCTTTAACTTAACAATATGTATTTAAAATTTTTCCTTGTCTCTTTCTGGTTTGAAAACTCATTAATTTTTATCATTTTATAATGTTCCATTGTATAGATGCATCAGTTTTTTTGTTGTTGTTGTTCAACACTGAAGAATATCTTGGTTGCTTTCAGTTTTGTCAATTATAAATAAAGTTGCCATAAAAATTTATGTACAGGTTTTTAGGTAGAAATGAATTTTCAACTAATTTAGGTAAATCCCTAGGAGCACAATCGCTAGATCATATGGTAAAACTATGTTTAACTTTGTAAGAAATTGTCAAACTGTTTTCCAAAGCAGCTGGAACATGTGCATTACTATCAGCAGGGGAGGACAGTGCTTGTTGCTGTACATACTTGCTAGCATTTGATGCTATTGGTGTTTTGCATTTTAGCTGTTTTAATAGCTGTATCTGGTATCTCACTGCAGTTTTAATTTGTATTTCCCTAATCTATATATTGTTTTTATCTTTTCATGAAACCAACTTTTGATTTCTCTGTTTTCCTGTTTATTTTTGTAACTTTTCTTAACTTCTATTTATTTTAGGTTTTTAAATATTTTTCTAGTTTCTTGAGGTAAAATTTTTAATTATTGATTTTAGATCTTTATTTCTGCCTAATGTAAATTTCTAAACCTCTAAATCATCCTGTAACTGTGATTTTGATACATCTTACCTATTTTCTATTGATTTTTTTGTTTTTGTGCAATTCAGAATATTTCCTAATTCTCTCTTGATTTTTTTTCTTTGACATATGGTTATTTAGAAATGTCTCATTTAATTTACAAATACTTAATACAAATATTTGCATATTTTCAGGTCCCTGAAATTATTTTGATGATTTTTACAGTTTTATGCTTTTTTATCAGAAGAAGAGGATTCAATTCACTAACTTCTTTATCCAGGAGAGCCAGAAGTTGCTCCTTGGTGATTATTATATCTTGGTGACTGCCTTAAGTTAACCTTTGCTGCCTGTGGGTTGGTAGTCAAACTATACAGGTTTTAACTGCATAAGTTAGGTTTTAGCATGATTTTATATTATACCATCAGATGATGCCTTTAAAATTCAGCCAAATTTCCAGGAGATTTGTATCCCCAAATTAATTAAGTCTGATACATCACAGTAATAATCATAACCCCAGGACATTTGGGCTTTGAGTACAATATTATTCTAGAATAATAAATTCAATCACTTTCTATGCCCTTTGATTCTGCAGAGATAATCTGAGTTAAATTAAGTCTTCTAACCGGTGTGTCCTCTTTAGACTTCTGTTTCTGACCACGAATTAAATGCTAATTGCATTCATGTATTTGACTCCCTGGTTTGAGAAAAAATAATCTTTCTAACAAAACTAAGAGGCCTTAATTCCAGAGACTTTGCTCTTCTAAAATGTGTAAGAGCTATCGCTTACGTGAGTATCTCTCAAAGTGTGCTTGAGAAGTACTTATTTACTAAGGACTCTGTTGAAACGAAAGTTCTCTCTGCTGGCATGTTTGGGAAAAACCGTAGAATGTGCTGTGCCTTGGAACTTAAAAATACACATTATATTACTAAAGTCTTTGCAAAACCCAGGAAAAATGAAACTTGTTTAATCTAACATTTCTTTACCATAACTCCATACAGGATCTAGTCTTTATTTACCCTTTACTTACACCATAAGGGGTTAGTATGCTGCAGAACACACTTGGAACAATTGTTTGCGTGACTTTCGTTTTATTTGCTTCCTGCCGGGGTTCACCTGAGCACGCGACCTGGGTTGAGGGAGGACAGGACAAACGACGCTGGGGCAACCCAGGTGCTCTGCATAAGCTTAAGACACAGCGCGACGCTGCCTGCAGAAGCCCACATCGGCTCCGCTGAGTGGCAGATTGGGACGACGCAGCAGCGACCTTTTATTCATCTCTAACACAAAGCTTATGTGCAAAATGCAAAGATGCCAAAAGATAGGGTTAAAAGAGTCCCAAGTCCCTGGGGAGACTGGACAGTGGGAAAAGCTGGTAAACGTGGACGTAGGATGGGGATTGTTACCAAATGGCAGACAGCACATCTAGAAAGGGGGAAAGGAAACCAGTTTCATCCCAGTGGGGGAAGCCGGGGTTCCCCAACCTCCCTGCGGATCAGGAGTCGGAGGATTAACATAGCCTTCACCTCACTTGCCTAATTATTGTGTTAAGACATTTACAGTGTACTCCATAAATGCATTAATGTATACAGTTATGATTTAATTAAAAAAAAAAAGTTCAGAGCATCGAACTCTGCTGAAGGACTCAGCCCGGCGCCCCCCGTTGACCAAGCGCCCAGGGACAGTTCTAGTGACTTCGTCTGTCTGGGGCGTCCGGGCCCCTTTCACCTTCGGGGGCCTTGATGAGCCCCTGGGATGGCGTATCTGCAGCTGTTTTCCTCTGGATTGAGGTACCTCCCCTAAAAGATCAACCTACGTCCCACAACTTAGTTTTCATAGAGACATAGGGGAGTGTGCTTGATTTTAAGTGAGTAATAATAAGGGACGATACCTCTCTGAGTCCAGGCACACGTGCTGCTCATGGAACCAGAAATCTCAGACGTAGACTCGGCAGTCAATGCCTCGACAGGACCACAGTCAGAAATCTCAGACGTAGACTCGGCAGTCAATGCCTCGACAGGACTGCAGTCAGAAATCTCAGACGTAGACTCGGCAGTCAAAGCCTCGACAGGATCACAGTCAGAAATCTCAGACGTAGACTTGGCAGTCAATGCCTCGACAGGATCACAGTCAGCACAAGAATGACCGCGGACACATCCCGGGCAGGCACCCAGATCCCCGAGACAGTATTTGCATTATTTAAAAGTCTGTAGTTTGTTTGAGCTTGTAGTTTTGCTTTGCCTACAGCACAGGATTGATTTAAATGAAAACACTAAGTAATGGCCTTAATGTTAGCAGAAGAAGATGCCTATTAAAAGGTCCAGTTTATCTTTGGCTTCATAGGATACTGGTAATTCTGAAGGCAAAACAGAAAACGACTGAGGATATCTCTGTTTTTCTGGCCTCTCTCACACATCATTAGGTTTCATTAAGTTGAAAACCTGTATGGAGTGAACCTTAGACACGTTTCTAGTACGGAGGCAAAGTAAAATTTTCAAATAGAATTTTTAATATTAGCCATAAATTTGTCCTCCTTCAACTCACGCGGGCTTCAATAAGAGATTTCTTAAAAGCACACTTCTTTTTTTCCCTGAATGACCGAGTTTAGATTCTTTTCTTTTCTTTGAAAACATAGTGCCATTAACATGAACAGCACTCTGAATGAAATTCACTAACCTTCTGTACTTTTTGCATGATGAAAATTAAAATAAGGATGAAAAACAATGGTTTGCACAGATGAGAAGTGTAGGTGTTTATGCTTTTAACTCTGTGGTACTCATTTTGGGAAGTTGTTGTAAAGTTCTATTGAAAATATGATTGTGGTAAATATTTGCTGGGTTGTCCCAGTCCATGATAGATTAATTAGCTTAACAATTATGTTATCTTTCTTATTTTTAAAATTCTCTATATGTAGAGAAAAATGTAAAAAGAAACACAGACTTGAAAACGCATATGCACCCTCCTCCCCGCCACGCACATAAATTGAAATCGATTGTTAAAATGGGTTGGCACTTCCGAACTAAGACTAATGTACATGGCTATTTTTTTTTTTGGCTTAAAAAAAAAAGTGTCCCTTTCCAAAGATAGTTACTTCCCTATCTGGAAGGAAAATTACAATACATGTGCACATCTACAATGTGTATATTGTAGATCCCTCAAAATAAGTAGTGGCTCCTCAGATGTGCTGTGCACTGCAAAATCCTTACAGCCACAGACAGTGGGAGTTATTTATTTTCTCTAAAAGCTAAACTTCATACAATGTTCAATGGATTTATACTGTCCTGTTACAGGTTTACTTTGAGAGTGATTTCTTCGATGATTTGTGTTTTAGTCTTCCGTGGGGCTACTCTTTTCCACCAGACTATCAAAAGCTCTCAGTTCAGTGCCTTTTTTGCTATAAACAAAATTAAAATCTTGAATTTCTCACATTCCATATAGTGTCTGAGGCAGAGCAGTTAGTAATGCTAAAAGAAAATTAAAATGCTGCTGGGAACAAACACAAGAATCCCTAAATGAAAATGTGCAAGTGTTTCTTTCTGGATTTTAATGCATGAAAAAGCATTTTGTAATCTCCCAAATATCTAAATATTTCAGAGAAATATAAAATCTAAATAGTTCCTTAATCACTACTTTCAGGTTAAAAAGAAGCAGTAGTTATTACTCAATTATTCTGTTTACCTATTTTAAATTATGATTCCTTAAAAAGCAATCAACAATGGTCAAGCCTCCCTATCAAGAGCCCCTTATAGTTGATAAGCTTAACTACTAATTTGAAGGTCCCTCAAACATACTTGATATGCCTAAAGTATGCATAGAATTGACCTGAAGCTTTATCCACGGGAAGGTATCTTTTACCACAATTTCACTAGAAATGGGATGGGCAGGGAGCTTTCATACAGTCATTTTTTTCACACAATCCAGCTATAGGACCTAAAGTGGTAAAACTCCCCTTGTGGGTGGTTGAATGAAATTAGGCATACAAAGTGTACTACTGTTGGGATGAAGCCTCTTTAAGTCTTTGTGTTAAAAATATGTTTTCTATTTAAATGTCTGAAAAAAATGTTTCATCCAAGGCATTGAGGATTTTTAGAGAGCAATTTGATTTAGTTCAACAAATATTTATATCAGAAGCCAGTGTTAAACATCTCAGCCCACAAGGAAGCAGCTAAGGTTCACTACTCATCAGGTGTGTTCCTTTCAGCTGACCACCAACTCAGTGTTGGACCGTACTGTTTTCACCTGTGAGATGAAGGTCGCAGGCTGGTGGTAACATACTCTAGCCCCAGTGTTCTATGCATTAATTTAAGTTTTTTTCTAAAATCTAGCCAGGGGCTATTATTAGAGAAATTAGCTAGGCAGTTTATGAGGTTCCTCTCTTAAGAAGAACTTTCTTTAGAAGGCGTTGGAGAACTGGCCCTATTTTTAGCAGGGCAAATATTCACAGTTAATCACTGATTTGTAGGGGTTTAGAGACCACAGGGAATTTAGAGTGCATCTAGCACAATATCCCATCTACAAAGAGTGGAGAACAGAGTAGTCAGGTACTCCACCTAACACTTCTAGTATCTCAAGTCTCAACTCTCAGGCAATACTTTTTTAAAAAAAGAAATGGCTGGGCAGTGCTTATGTGTCAGTGAGTAGGGCACTGGCCCCATATACCGAGAGTGGTGGGTTCGAACCCGGCCCCGGCCAGCTAAAACAGCAATGGCAACTGCAACAAAAAAAATAGCTGGGTGTTGTGGTGGGCACCTGTAGTCCCAGCTACTTGGGAGGCTGAGCAGGAGAATCGCCTAAGCCCAGGAGCTGGTGGTTGCTATGAGCTGTGATGCCACAACACTCTACCGAGGGTGACAATGTGAGAAAAAAAGAAAGAAAGAAAAGAAATGGCTTTTGCCTGACTGAAAAAGAGTAGTTGCAAGATTTTCATCTTTAAGTGGCCTCTCTCCAATCTATTTAGTCTCTTTTTGTTTGGATTAAGAAAAAAAATCTCATATTTATAATCCTATCTCTTTGAGAATCCAGAAGGAAATTTAAGATCTTACATTAAATCTGTGAACTAAAATAAAATCTTAAGTCTCCCTCCAAGAGGATGATTGACTGGACCCCCTCTTGGCCAAGGGGATCCTTAAAACTGAGTTGCTATCTATAAGAAAGGAGATGAGACAGGCTCCTCATGCCTCCTTCCCTTCTCAGAGATGTCCTTTGTGGCTCATTGAAAGGCCTAAGCCTGTGCCAGACAGACCTGCAGGTCCTCAATATACATAAACCACGTGAGTGTGAGGACTTCCTCTCTGATTACAGACCCTTTATCTTAAGCATTGCTTTTTACTGAATCCTCCTGGGAGAAGGCTGGGAATTAGAAAAAGATCAGGACAAAAGGAGCAAGGGTAAACCGGTCAGCTCCTGAGGGATGTACCTGCAGCTGCCTTAAACCTGAGACACACTGTGGTCTCTTACGGCCCTGAGTGATCTATCCGCAGACTATTCCAGGACCTTGATCCTAGCTCATCCTGAAAGCTTATGGTTGCTTGGGTAGATAGAACTTGCCAGAATTATAAAAGCAAGGATATGACTGTCCTATGCACAGGGTTTTTTTTTTATACTGATTTGCCTCAGACTAACAATTCCTAACAGTGACCATGTTCTGCTCCAGACTCTCCTGTTAGAGATGTTTTGTTCTCTCCTTTCACAGGGCTCCTGATTCAATGGACTCAGTGCCTCTGGGCCCTGTTTATCAAGTCTATTCTCTTTCTCCAGTCTCATAAGTGTTTTTTTTTTTTAATCTGCTTGATCCTGACCCCTATACATGAACATACTCAGGCTTTTCCTGTATTCTAAAATGTTTCCTTGACCTGTGCCACACTCTAACAACTGTCCCACTGAAGCTGAGCTCCTAGAAGAGTTGTCTCTGCTGAATGCCACTTGCTCTCAATGTCCACTTCAGAGTTTTTCATCTCTCCTCTATGCAGCTGGGTTTCTTTTTAACAATTGGAAAATGCAGGTTATAACAAACGCCACATGCCAAAATCTAAATGTAGCACTTGTTAATTGTTGTTTTCTTTATATATTCTGGAGGGAAAAAATAAATCATCATAGTTAGGTGCTATTTGTGCTTCTCACTGATTTCATTTCCTTCCTTCTATTATTCTAATGTCGCCAGTTATTTTTTCTATATATTTCTAAACTATACGTGTATGCATATGTACATATAATTGATTCATATATTTATAACATAGGTAGCCTACTGATATATGCTGGTGATTCAGGGTGTCCCCATTTAGGGCTGAACAAGGACCCCTGCTTTTCAGGCCTAAGCAAACAGACTTTTTCTCTTCCAACTATACTCTTTGAATACAAGAAAGACAGGGGAGGGCCAGTTTTTCCATGTAAACTAAGCCCCTTCTGGAGTGTGCGTCCTACTGCTTTTTCCTGGAGCTGAAGGAATTACATTCATTTGTTAATACTCTCATTCAGTCTCTTCAGTGAAGTCCTGGCCAAGTGTAATTCCCAAAACAATATAAAATCCCTAGATAAAAGACTCATGTGGGGACCTCCCACTTGGGTCTCACCCCTCTGCCAGAAGTTCTAGTACCATTTTTTCTTTCCCTATTCCTTTTTATTTAATAAATTCTATCTTATCACTGATCTCTGTGGTCTGTGGGTTCAAATCTTCAAACTCTTCAAATCTCTGAGACCAAGGATTTACTGCAGACAGAAATTCCAGCAACACTGCTATATGCAATAAACTTTTTTGTAAGGACTATACAAACAATAATTTTGCCAAAAATATTATTAGCTCCACTGGCTTGCTGTACAAGTCATTAATTTTCTACATAATTCATCACACTGAATACAATAATGACAATTTTGGTTTTTGTTTTTTAATTTTTTTATTTCTTTTTTTGTATGTGAGTATAGTTTGAAGATTGATTTTCTTAATGCTGGTAGAGATGTCTATATCCATTCTGTATTTCATAAATATTGGTTGTTTCATTTTTTCCTAGAAAGTGTCATTCTTTATAATTCTATTATGTTTATTCAGGTGTTTTCCTAGCTTTTGAGATGAGCACTTAGATAACTTGTTAATCTTTGTGTTTTATAACATATCACATTCTAGGCTGCACATTTCTTTTTTTAATTTTTATTAAGTAATAAGCGCATAGATCATGTATACATTCGTGCCTTTATGGGGTATGATGTGCTGATTTTATATACAATTAGGAATGTTTACATCAACCTAGGCTGTACATTTCCTGCTAAGTACTTATTTAACAGCATCCCATAGACTTTGTGACAAAGGGTTTTTGATATAGTTCCGTCTGAAACGTTTCCTACACTTCAATTAAAATTTATTTTCAGGCCAATTAAACTGTTAAATATTAATTTTGTTGCCAAATGTATAATTTCAGATTTTCTCTTAATTTTACTTTTTAGGACATTATGACTAATAAATGGAGTTTGCACACCAAATATTTGCTATTTAAAACTTCTTTTTGATTGTTTAATAAATGCTTTAAGGGTGCTATGCTGGCTATTTTCTATTCTATTATTGGGTTCAGCATTCTATGTTTGTCCTACTTAGATCATGCTTATATTATTTTTGTTCTATAATATTTTTATATACTTAGTAAGGTCCTTTTTTATCTGCTTAATCTATCAACTTCTGAGACTATAGTGTTAAAATACTCCAATCTATTAATTTTCCTATTTCTTCTTATAATTCTGGTTGCTGTTGTTCTCTATATGTGTTTAGACTTTATTGTTAAATATACAGAGTCTTTGAATTGTTACACGTTTGATGTGAAATTATTCTTATATTATCTTACATTATTGAATAGTTACCTGAAAACTTTTTGGCATAATGTCAGTTTGATTAGATATTAGTATTACTAACCTATGTCTTTGCTGTTATTTTTAGCAATTAGTAATTGTGTTTTCCACTTACAAAGCACCATATTATAGTGGTGAATTTTTTAAAACTGTGAAAAGAGACAAACATCGCAGCACTGGATAGGGGCTGAGAGACTGTGCAAGCTTCCCCCAGCACCTCACTGACAAGACATTTTCTTTTCTTCTTTTTCTCTTTCCTTCTTTGTATTAGATTATGCAGATTTCATTTACTCTTTTCTTTTCCCTATGTTGGAATGGAAGTTACAGATCATATGTTGTTTATTTAGTGATTACTCTTGTATTTTTTAACATGAAGATTAATTTAAGAAACTAATCAGTATCTCTATTTTCTTCCTCAATAGACTAAGGCAGCAGTTCTCAACTTGTGAGTCATGGAATTAGGAAGGTTGAGAACCACTGGACTAAGGAGTCTTAGATTGCTTTAATTTGACCCTTTTCCCAACTTTTATGTCATTGCTCTCTGAAATTTTAGTTCATGCTTTTTAAGCCTTTCCAAATCAGTCAAAAAAGCATCCTGTGTAGGATTTTAGGCTGCATTTTTCATTGCCTAGTATCAAACTGTCATCATCCTTTAATAGGAGATGTTTTTAAACTGTGTTCTGGGGTTAGGTGTTTGGGGGCGATTGATAATGAATGTGAGATGGGCCACATAGTTAGTATTCCACATTTTCAACTCCTTGTTTTGGATATGTGTTTTATTCCTATTACTCATTATTTTTTCAGTTGAGACACAATTTACATACAATAAATGTATGCACACACATAACCAAACTTTGTGAAAAGTTGAAGCCGCTGTACAAAAGGTGAAACACACACACACACACCCTAAACTTACTGCTTCCTCACGGTCGTAGAGCTATGCTGGTCAGGCACCATCATTTTTCTACGAAGAGCAGAATGCCAATCTTACATAGGGTTTCCAAGGAACATGAAGTTCAGTGAGCAGCAGATTTTCAGAGACAAGAGTAATTTAACATTACTGTAGATATGTAGTTATTTATGTAATTATTGTTGACTGGCCAGTGCTCAGAAGCATGACAGTCAGAATGAGTCTCTTCCTGACTGGCCTTACTTTCAGAAGTAAAGGGCTTTTACTGTTTGCTTACTTGGCAAAAACCATATTTACTAAAGTGAGCTGTCATTGGTTGAGTAAGCAAATTTAAAACTAGTTCCAGTGGTTGATTTTTATGATGAGTAGAAGGCTGTCATTTATTAATCAGGCTAAAAATGAGTCCCCCCACCTTTTTATTTTAGGTTAACATGAGGGTACAAACAACCAGGTCAAAATATTTAATTTTGTTAGGTAGAGTCTAAAATGAGTTCTGGTTGCTTTTATCATTGTGCTAACAAAATAATTTTTTTCTAGGGTGTGAGAACTTCTTTATTCTTGATACCTCCTTTTACTTCTTTCTCAGTCAGCTAGGAGAGACATCAGTAACTGCTCAGGTCTTCACCACTATTGTGGATTTATTTTCCTTGAAGGTGAAGTCTGTTTGTATAGACATGATTTTTGGTTTGATTATTGGTCAGCATGATTATATCCTCCTTTTGTCTTCAAACTACTTATTGAATCATCTGTCAGGACAGTGACTACAAAGAAGCATTTAAATTTATGGACAATAGGAATTAAAACGCCATGAGAAAAACACAGAATGATTGAGAATTGGATAGGCACTCTGGAATCAACCCAAAGAAAGCAGACTCCACCAACTCCCTGACTCCACTTTAGATAGCCAGATTGACGTTCCTTTTCATCCGAATATTGATTGATTCATTCGTGGATAGTGTTAACTCAGACACAAGATATCCTAACAATGGTGTAGGGTTTCCCCAAGTACCCAAAAGAAAGTCCTATATTATTTAATTATTTGTATAAGGAATTTAGACTTAACTGTACTACTTATTATAATATCCAAATTATGGACCACACTTCTTTTATCTAGCTCCTCTGTGGTCTATTTCACTAGTTATTAACAATATTTACTTTTTTTTTGCTAATTTGAAGACATTAATTGCTATGAGATTAAAATATGTTAAAATTTAATGAATTGATAACTTAGCCCAGAAAGTATATAGAAGATAAATGTAAATGCATATAAAACTGTGTTTTGAAAATTATATGATAACATGATGTATAACAAAAAATATTTGGAAATTGTAAAAGCTTCCCAGAGTCTTAAGTTTGGCAAAGTCTCTAGAACATAAAGTAAACAATAATTACATTCTATTTATAATGAGCTCACAAACCCTCACACAGATACATGCAAGGGTGAATACGTACACAGTGTTTGATAACCCTGAACAAATGTTCATTGTTTTGTTGTTCAGTTTTCCTGGGAAATAAACATAATTTGTAATATTAACTCACCTCTCACAAAATATAAAGAATTTTCCATATTGTAGAGAAATGTAGCATGGTCTTACCATATTTAGTCCACATGTTTACATGAATCCTTTCCCTTTTCAGAAATATCAATAAATTCACTAATCTCTAATGAAACCGCTGTAAATCTCTGTTTTTAGCATTAGTAAGTTTTATATTTTAAATTGTTATATTAAGTTAAGAAAACTGCATTTATGATAGCATTATACACTTTAAAGTTTGATAGAGCCTAAAGTTTTTTATGTGCAATAGTTAATATTTAGACTTTCCCCCCAAACAAAAGCAAAACAAACAACACATAAACAAAGGGAAACCAAACTGTTATGGAAGGTTTGAAAAATAACACTTTTCTTTTTTCTTTATGTTTAGCGTAATTCTTATAATTTATAGCCCCAAAATCCTTCTACTTTAAAAAGTCCACATTTCCATGAATAGTATGTAAATAATTCCGATTCTTTGCAAATATATGTGCCATAAAGCAATGATAATGATCACTTACTGTCAAAATGCGTTAGTAAAATAATGTGTTTATATCATAAAATAAGATTTTTTAAATTCTGAATCATCTAACTGAAGGTTTCAGGATATTTTGTCCTGGACTCCTTCGTGCCATGGTGAGAATATAAGGATCTACATGCAGGGCTGTGCTGACAGGGTCGGTGGGGTGGGATGGAATCCTTCATCATGCAGCACAATTTGAGAAGCTACTTTAAAAGCTTCAAGCCTCCAGCTGGCAAGAAAATACCGCAAGGTCAAAGCACTACCAGCAAAAGCAGTGCCTGGGAATCATTGCTGAGGTATCTCGAGTTCATTAGATGACTTTCAAAATTTCAGTAGCTCATGGATGTGAAGGAAACTATGATAGAGGACAGAGATTGATTTTAAAAAATAAATTTTCTTTTTGAGATGATACTTCAGCATCATAAAGCAGCCTCAGGTTTCTACAGTAAAATTTGGAGAACGAGATGTCTGTATCACAAGTCTAAAATCCTGATTTGTCTTAGGGAGTTCCTGACCCCCCCAAAGTCAGTGGGGGACCCCACTAATGTTTTATTTATGTTCCATTGCCCCATATAAAGAAATACACAAATAAAGAAGCCCCAGCCCCCTTTTGGGATGTGATTTGTATTTCTTTACTTGGAATTGTTTCTCAGATTATTTACTATGGTGCCAACAACCCGGCATTGCACAGATTAGGTAAATTTGCATCTTAGCACAGATATCAGGGTGGAAAAGCACCATGGCCACCACTGATGGCATCTGAGGAGGCAGGGCAGCCGCACAGAGCAGGGACCATCAAGGCCAGAGGATCTAGAAGAGAGAAGCTTCAGCGTAATGGGGATGAAATCTGGGACTGAAGACGTGCCATTGGGCTATTTCCTACTTATTTCCTATTTAGTAACATAAAATGGGAAAAATCAGCTAATACTTGTAGCTGTGAAGTAGGGATCTACTGTGAAGACAGAAGGCAGAACAGGGTGAGGTTTAACCATTACCCAAAAGGAAGGAGGAAAGATGGAGACAGGACTGCAGGGCCCTGCAGATAAATGTCTCTTGCTTTGCAGTTTTGTTTGGCCTTGACTCCAAGAGGTAGAAATACTGTTTGAGGAATTCGGCTTTTGAATACTATATATAAAGGGAAAAGTCACACAACAACGTGAAACTAGGTTTGGTCAAAATGGTAGTGGACAATCCTCAACTTGAGGATAATTAGGAAGAATGAAGGTGAGATCATGAGAAGATGGAGGGAACCAGAAAAAACTGAGTGCTTTGAGAGAATGGAGACGCCGCCACTCAGATACACATTTCCATTTGGAGAACTAAGGTGCCAAGCTCAAGAAGGCGCTCAGGATGTGATAAACCCAACAAGCAGCTGTGCGCAACGTCAGTCACCTGCAAACCTCAGATCCCGGCTTCTGCACAGCCTCTGCAGGGCATGCCAAGGTGTCTCTGGTGTACAACGTGATGCCCACCTCCTGTGGCTGCTTTAAATAAGATCTCTCTCTCAGTAACTCATCATGGATAAAGTACGTATTTCTCCCACAAAACTTTGATGTTGTTTACGAACTCTTATGACCATGTTTTTGGATAAAAGAAACAGTTGATGAATTACTAAACTGATTCGGCGGTGATGGCAAGCCTCTTACGGGTTTGGCAACAGGAGCTGCTGCAGGACCTAATTTGCTCAGTTTAAGTTGTCTTATATAGAAAGTGAGATTCAAAAATCCTCATTTCTTTTTCTCTATGTCACTGAAACATCCTCAAAGATATGAAAAATAAACCTGCTTTTTTAAAAAACAAAAACCAAAACCTTGCTTTTATGAAACATTGATTGTTCAGCTGTAATTCTCTTTTAACAAAAACTGTCTAAAGTTGAACTGGGAAAAAAAAATGCTCTTTGCTTCTACCCCAGAGGAAATGTTAGACTATTTTTCCTGACAAGTAGAGTCTACTGAAAGCTGAGTATAACTTCTCTGTTTTTGGAGTTGCGGCAAGGCTGGGCTGTGAGAACAGATCATTTAGGTAATAAAAGAAATTGAAGAGTTGCCTAGCAGCCACCCCTCTGACTACAGTGGTCCCTGCTGATTTCACTCACAGAAATCCTCAAGGTCAATGACAACTGAGCTCCACTGCAGACATAGACATGTCATCCAAAACTATATATAAGTAATAGCTTTTAGCCTAGAACTAAAATTTATTTTAATTTCATAAATAAATGTAGTGTTATATTTGAAATATAACACTATAAATCTGCATCAAATTCCATTGTTTATATGTTTATATAAATAATAGCTTTCAGCCTAGAACTAAAATTTACCTTAATTTCATAAATAAGTATAGTGTTATATTTGAAAAGTTACTAAGGGCCTAGAGACCATGTGCTGCATTTTCTATGATCTATTGTGTACAGTCATTTGCCAATTCATGATGGCTCCACCTATGACTTTTCAACTTTATAATGATGCAAAAGAGGTACACATTCAGTAGAAAGTGTACTTGAAGTACCATGTAAACATTCTGTTCTCCATTTCCAGTAGCATTACAAATTATATGAGCTATTTCACACTTTATTATACTATATAAGTAGACTTTGTGTTATATGATTTTTCCCAACTGGAGGCTAATGTGTGTGTTCGGAGGACATTTAAGGTAGGCGAGGTCAAGGTATGAAGTTTGATTGGTTAAGTGTATTAAAATTATTTTTGACTTACGGTATTTTTCAACTTACTTTGATTTTTGCAGGACATAAGTTCATTGTAAGTCAAGGAACCTTCGTACTTCAGTGATATTTGTACTTTGTGGGCTCTCTGAAGATGCTGGGTCATAATGTGTGCAGACGTCCAAACTTTCTTGTTTTGAAAACAATGGAATTTGATGCAGATACAGATATAGTTATTTTGTTTCTTGAGAAATGCATCCTGAGGGAGCACTCACAAAATTACAAATGTAAAAATCAGTATGTTTAGTTAAACCAGACTTGTAGTAAGAAAATCGAAAATTGCATTACTGCTTAGAAAAACCCTCTGCAAAAGAAAAAAATAGAAAAAAGCTACCATGAGTAGGTAGAGGACTCCCAGAGCCATTAAGTTGAGAGAATTGACTGAAGAAAATAAAGCTTTACTGTTATGTAGGAGATTATAACAGGAATAGGAGTTTACCACATACTTGTTGTGTTCAAAAATACAAACATTGGTGCCATTATTTATTTGTTTAAAAATAAGTCACTGTTCATATAGTTAAATGCTCATTAAATTAAGTTCCTTGAGAGCAGAGATTTTTACCTTGTGCCTCCTGACAACCTATCTTGTGCTCGTTATACAAATACTTACTCCCTTACTGATTTAAGACTTGGGGACTATTTTTATTACACCTCTTAATGCAGAGAAATAAAAGTGCTTTCATCAAGAACATTATTCCTTTAAACGTATCAATGTATTTGTTCTACTATGTGTAACAGAAAATTGCTTATTCTCATCAAAACATTGTTTGTACTGCAAAAAGTAAATGAGTTCCGTTAAAGGAGCCTAGATGCTGGTATTGACGGACATGTGATAATGCAGAAAATATATTTAGATCAATAAAATAAATCAAACTGAAAGACCCACAGTTAGATGTAGTACCAATTGAAATATACGTTATATGAAAAATGAACTCCAGAAATATCAGGGGCTCTTCAGTATCACATATAAGGAAAGGCAAAGAGAATGGTTGGTTCCCAAAAAGATTTAAAAGAAATAAACATTTGAAGATACAATTGGAGAATCATGGCTCTTCCCCTCCCTAATGTCAACATAGTTGATTAAAACAAGGAAGACTGAATATATTAATGTAAGCTCCTACATAAATATTCTTTTGCATGCATTCTGTCTCTCTTTTGTGTTTTGAAATTAGAGAAAATATTGATCATTTATAAAAATTAATAGGTACAAATAAAGTGGGAGATAGCTAGAGTTTTGTGTACTAGAAATTTCTTAGAAGCATTGATATGAGCCGTATTAATAGTTTGTATATATTTGTGTATCTGTAGATTGTTTTCCATTTAGCAGTCAGAATACCTTAGCATGTAATGATTCACTATGGTTTGATCTATCCCCTACAAAATGTAGGTGTTTCCAATATGGTGCTATGAAGAGGTGGGGGCTTTAGGAAGTTGTTAGGCCACTGGGACTCTTCCCTTGTTACTGGAACTAAGGCCCTGTACAAGAGGCTTCCCACAGCATCTGGCCAGCTTTCTCTCTTGCCCTTTCACACTCTGCCATGTGAGGATACAGCCAGAGGGCCTCCCATTGGAAGTCCGTGATCTTGGACTTCCCAGCCTCCAGAACTGTAGGAAAATAAACTCCAGTTCTTTATAAATGTCATAGTCTCAGGTATTCTGTGATAGCAACACAAAATGGGCTAAGACATCACCTGCACTTCATTGTGACATGAGCAAGAAATAAGTTTCATTGTGTTAATTCAGGATTGTTCCTATAGCATTTTACTTTTCCGCCCTAATACAAGTGTCTGGGTGTGAGGGTCACTGATCTAGGACCTAGGGATAGAGCGGAGGAAAAATAAATCTCTTCTTAAACAGAACTTGGATTCTACAGTGATGGAGAAAGTAACAAATAAATATGAAATTCACAGCAGAAACAGTTAAATTATAGAAAAAAATAAAGCAGCATCAGAGTACGGAGTGATGCTGACATATGATTTTACTTAGAGAGGACAAGTGAAGTATCTCTAAACAGGTGATGTGAGCGGAGGACTAAAGTAGGTGAAGGAATAAGCCATGTGTATGTCTGGGACGTGAGGGGAGAATTCTAGGGACAGGGTAGAAATTATAGGTATGCTGCGTCAGAAGTATACTGGATGCGTTCAAGGAGCAGAAAAGAGGTCATGTGAGTGACCAGGAGGCAGAAAGATGAGAGGTGAAGCCAAGCAAGTGTTGAGGGGCCGGGCCCCTTAGGGCTTTCTCACCCACTGAAAGGACTTTAGATTTTGTTGTGGTTGAAACTAGAAGGCCCTGGAAGCTTGCTGGAAGGCACTGGCATGATCTGCTTAGTGTTTGGGAGAATTTCTCCAGCTGCTTTGTGGAAAACAGAACAAAAGGGAGGAAGAGTGGAAGTGAGATGCATCTCCCCACTTCAGATTTCACCCTCACCCTCTTTACCCCGTGCCTGGCCTGCGTGCCCTGAGCGGCCTGGTCAGTACACTCCTTGACACCCTGCCTCAGAGGACTCAGCCTGAGCAAAGAACTGAGGCAGGAAAGTCAGTAAGTTCAGCACATTTGATTTTCAGTCTTTTTTTCCAAAAGTGATTGCCTCAAGTTGGCTGAATTCCTCAACACAAGGTCCAACTCCTGTCAGGCCACCCTGTCATGCCCTCCACTCACTTGCGCAGGCTCACTTGCTGAGCCCCGGTGTTCACGGCCTGTTCCTGTGTTGCCCTACACTCTGCTGTCCTCGCAGTTAATGACTGGGGCTGGGCCTGGGGCTGGGGCTGTGGGCGAGTGGGAAGTAGTCATGTTCAAGACATCATGTACATATAACTGCAAAACTTCTGATGAATTGGCTGCAGGTTACGTAACGAAAAGGAATAAAAAGGAAATCTAGGAGGCTCAGCGCCTGTGGCTCAAGCGGCTAAGGCACCAGCCACGTACACCTGATCTGGCAGGTTCAAATCCAGCCTGGACTTGCCAAACAACAATGACGGCTGCAACCAAAAAGTGGCTGGGTGTTGTGGCGAGTGCCTGTAGTCCCAGCTACTTGGGAGGCAGAGGCAGGAGAATCTCTTGAGCCCAGGAGTTGGAGATTGCTGTGAGCTGTGATGCCATGGCACTCTATCCAGGGTGACAGCTTGAGGCTCTGTCTCAAAAAAAAAGGAAATATAGGAAACAGGTAAAAAAGGAAGTGCATCCTCCAGAATCCCATCCTCCTTACTGCAAAAGGAGCCAGGCGTGGCAGTCTTCAGACGCATTGAGGGTGGGCTTTACTGGAAAACAAACCTAACTAGATTTAACTGGTCATTCATGGGCAATAAACTCTTAGTTGCCCAGTCATAGTTCTTCTGACCCAATATGTTATTTAATTTGAACCCCAGAATAAGAATACACTACCTTTTAAAATGTTTGTTATATACAGTCTATACATACATTCACATTCTGTTTTCATGTACATATTATACATACACATATAGAAAAGAACACACATGTGTATAGTATATTTCTATACAGATATGTATATAGAACATTATGTATACATACATATTACACAGTCCTTACACATATATGTACAGGTACATATATACATACATATCCCTCTTGTGGGAATGTACAAAAAATACACTAGTTAGCAATGCGAGAAAATACATCATTTCTATATGCAAAAGCATGAATGAGTCTCCCAAACACTGGATTGAGTAAAAAAGAATTGGCACACAGAATACGCGTTTCATGATCCCATTTATATAAAGTCAGAAAGCAGCAGGACTACCCTCACTCCTATCCTCACATATCATTGGATATTATTCCGTTGTCTGATTGAACTGCAACATAATTTGTCTATGCTGTCTCTGATGGAGGTTTAGGTTGTTTACAGCGTAGATTGTTACAAATAATGCTTGTTATAAATATGTGGGTCATTATGAAAGTTTTGAGATAGACAAAAATTAAGAAATGTAAAAGTAATGTACATGGAAACAAATGAAACCCTTCCAACAACACTGATAAGCTGAGCAAGTTGACACTTGGACAGGTGAATCAGAAAGGACGCTGCCGACTGTGTTTCAGGAAGTGAAGTAATGGACTGTGACACCACCTGTCTCAAAACTTCGGTAGTGACCCACATATACATGTACGCTTTTTATGGTGAACATGCATGCTTTTCTGTTGAATATATAGTTAGAAGTGGAACTTCTGTGCCATAGTCTATGCATATGCTGAGATTTAGTAAAAACTGCTCAATATTTTTCCAAATCGGTTGGACCAGTTTCCCCATCCACCAGGGTGGGGAGGTATGAGAGTTCCAGGTGTCCAAAATCCTCACCAATACTTTATCTTCTACGTCTTTTTGAATTTTAGATATCCCGATGAAAGTGTTTGACATTTCATCATGATTTTAATTTGCCCTTCCCGATGACTAATAATATTGACGATATTTAAGGGTATTTTATGAAATACTTGTTCCTCTTTTGCCCTGAACATCTGTAGCTTAGGAGAGGAAAACAAGACCCAGGAAAGTTTTAATCTGTATGGAAAATTTGGGGATTTGTTTTTCATGGCTCCTTCCTCTGCGTTACCCTGTCACCTAAATTATACCTACTTCAGAAGTGCCGAATCAGATTTCTGCTTCTGTCACCCGGTGGCCCTATCACTCACTCTTTGGGCTATATTTGGAAGTACTCTTAGGGGGAACTCCTGGGTGAATATGAGCTTATGCTGGGTCCTGTCCAGCTTTCCAAAATGCATAGCACCGTGGTGTCTGCCATCCATTACCTCCAAAGACTTGTTTTCTATATGTTTGTATAGCTGTAGTAGTATTTTGTGGTGAAATGATGAGTATTACTCTAATTACTTTATTGTAGCTGGACAAGGGATCTTCAAGTATTTTTTATTATTCTATTTATTCTTATTCTATCTTTTTAGTTATACATTCTGTTGTTCTGTTGGTGTTATCTAAAGATTATAATATTCATCGTTAACTTATTAATGTGAACTATAAATTAGTTTTTATATTTATATTAGTATTTTATACTTTCTAACAATGCTTGGACCTTTCAACCTTAAACTTCCTTTATTCCTTCCTCATCCTCTCTGCTCATGCTGCCATGAATTTTAATTCTATATATATTTAACTGTGCAAGGCTTATTATTATCCTGTAACCAGGGAATGGTCTTTTATATTTACTCATAGATTTATACTTTCTATCATTTTTTAGTTTTTTTAATTCTGAGCTTTGATATAAGATTATTTTCTTTCTACAGAAAAACTCCCTTTGGCCTTTAATTTCTTTTAGGTTTTGATTGCTTTAGTTTTTGAAAGATGGTTTCACAGGGAATAATATTTTTAGGTAGACTGACTTTGCTTTGGTGTTTTAAAGATGTCATCATAGATTTAATTCTGCAAGGTCATAGACTTACATTTTTCTAGTGACATTAGACTTTTTGCTGATTTGTTGTTATTAAATGTGTGTCATAAGATTGTACGTTTCTTTTTAATTTTTATCGGTCTTACTATGTATTCTGCTTGCTGTTCATAGCCCTTCTTGAATCTTGCCTTATTCCTTCTGCCCATTTGAAGAATTCTCACTCGTTGTCCCTTCAAATAATGTTTCCACAAACGTTCTCTCTCTCCTCCCCCTGCACCTGAAACTCCACCTATATTTATATCATATGTCCATACATACTTTCCCTTTATAAATATTTTCCATTATTTTAGTTTTTATACTCCAGTCTGAATATTTCCCATTGACGCTTCCTCCAGTGCATTAATTATTTTTCCTCAACTGTATCTTATCAGTTGTGATAAACCTATACATTGACTTTCAGCTTCCCATCAATGTAATTTTTAAGTTTTAGAATTTCTATTCTATTAGGCTTTACATATTCCAATTCTCTGGTGAATTATTTCAGCTTAACATGTATTTTCTTAAACATATTAACCACAGTTATCTCAGACTGTATGTCTAGTAACTTCAGTATCTGGGTTATGTTAGGTAACTTCTTTTCTGTCTGTTTTTTCCCTTTACCCTGTCCCTAGATATGTCTGGTAATTTTTAAATTGAATGTCACACATGTACATTTAAAAAGTTCTGTTTGCCTCAGCACCTCTAGAGCGATTTCAAGGAATTTTAACAGTCTAAGTAATTAACTGAGTAATTATATTTGATAAAAGGTTGATGATTAAAAAGTAAATGCATATTAGTGAGAAAGTTCCTTTTTCTGGGGAATTTTAAAATCTTACTTTAATATCTTTAAATAAGTCAGATTCTTGGTTGCTAACTTTTGGAAATATAAGCTTATAAAGTAATAGAAATGTCAGAAAGTCTTTTTATATATTAATGGCTTTCCATTACATATTATAGGTTTTAATATATTATTATTCTATATTATTTCTGTCCCTGGTGACACAAGTATTTTTCCTTTATTAAAATCCATAGAACTCGTTATAATCACAGCAATTTATCATTATCTTTATGAATCTTGATTATAGCCAAAAAAATTGAATTTGGAGAGCAGAAACTAATACTTATACTTCATAGGGTTTGTAAACCTTCACATTTTACTTCTTTTACCTATTTCTTTTCTATTCATGATCCTTTTACCATCCCAGGGCCATCATATATACATACAGAGAATATTAACATTGTCTTTCTACCTTTCATATTTCTCCAAATCTTTTAACATCGTGAGTCTGTGCCCCAGTCCGTGTCTACTATATTCAACGAATCAGAAAATTAGACTTTCAAATTACACTTTCTCTTTCTGGCTAATGCCAGTCTTATACTTGTCAGAGGAGAACATATTCTTTTAAGCCAAGTTTCTCACAAAAAAAGGGGATAGATCATCTTCATTGACAAATGCATCCTGTTAACGTGTCTGTGGGAAACGGTTCAGGCTGTCAGCCCGCTTAGAGTGTTTTTAAAAAGGGGGATGCTTGACAAGCCCTCACATTAATATGAACACAGAACACAGAAACCTCAAATAGCGCTTGCTAACGATGCTTTGCAGGAGCCATTCACATCAAACAGAACATCTAAACGGCAGTAGAGAAGAGGGGTGCCTGCAAGGAAAACAGAACTTCCCAGAAGTGCAGAGTTGGGATGTCATCATTTCTCTCTGGGACATTCCAGGGATCCCTGTTCCCTTCTTCTACTTCTCCCCGCTTGACGAGTGAAGACCCAGGGTCAAAATCCTAATAAGGAATTGGCAGGGAAATAAGTCTTCCAAACTGATTTCCTCCCTGCTACAATGAATTTCAATTACCTAACCACTGCCGTAGGAGTGCGATTTTCCAACTAACATTTCACTTAGGATGAGAGGGGATGACTGGGAAAGAGGAGGAGACAGAAGGCAGAGGCTTTTTGATCTGTTATCAGTTAAAAAAAAATACACAGATGAAGAAAGATGAAAGTAGTTCAACTCCTATAATCCCCGGAGAGAAAACCGAGGGCCTGGCTATCAACTTCTACACCCGCCGAGCGCACACAGAATAAATGAAAGGATGTAAGGCCTCATGTGAAAGTCAGCGTCCCTGGGATTCAAAAGGCGTGTCAGACATGCTGCCCTTCAAGCTGGACACAAAGGCCGGCACAGAGAAAGGCCAGCTCCCACGACGGCAGAAATGAAGTTGGAGACCCAGGAGCGTCAAAACAGATTTAAAATACCTGCATTTCCAGAATTACTGACTGAAGTTTTAGCGGCTCCTTCTGTCTGCAGTGGCCTTTCTTGCTCTTTCTTCGCAGGGGAAAGCATGAAGTTCAAGTCCAGCAGGGTCTCTCTCCGCATAGCACAGTAGTTCAGATCATGACACATAAGGTCAGACTGATCTGGGTTCAAGTCCCAGCACTGCCACTCACTAACTAAATGGATGGGCCAACGTGCTTACCCATTCTGAGTCTCAGTTCCTTCTGTGTGAGTTCTGACCTTGTATAAATATTATATCTGTCTACAATAGACGGTACTAAGGCTTGAGGGGTAAATCTATAGAAATTTAAAAGATATATTTGAAAAATCAACCTTGTGCTTTGGAGATTTAGATTATTAAATATGAGCTCACCATCTTGTTTAGCAGACAATTTTGTTCCATTCCCACAGGTTTAGGATCTAGTGAAGCAGCTTTGAAGTGGCCTGTGGTATAAGCTAGTGTGAGCTCTGTAGAAAAAACATTCAGATGGGTCTTTTAATATGTGCTCTCCCTCTGAAGAATAATTATCACCTTCAACAAAGCTTCGTTGGCATCTGCTACTTTTAGAGCAATAGGTCGGGTACTGAATTCAGCCTCTTCAAGGTCAGTCAAGAGCTGAACACCTAATTAGTACTGAATTATAACCATGCCCTTCCCTACACACACAGATACACACACACACATCATTATCGTGATCAAATTATGCTTAAGTATGATAATTTCAACATTTATCAACAATATGAGGAGAAAGATTTGTCTGAATTTGCCTGATTTGCAGAATTCTCTTGACTAAACCTTGAAATGTTCTCTTTACAAAGTCCCTAATTCTAGCACAAAGAATAGTTATACTTCTCTTTGAGCAACTGATTTGTTTGTATCCAGCAAATATTGTAACTCTTGTTAACTAATACAGACTTCCTGTTTGCCCTTGGTTTCTGGAAAATATTGCACTAAATTTAGGTCCAAATAAATGGTAAGGATGGAGGTCATATTAACACATGTGGGCACGGTGGCTCATACCTGTAATCCTAGCACTCTGGGATGCTAAGGCAGGTGGATCACCTGAGCTTAGGAGTTCCAGATCACTGGCAAAAAGAGTGAGACCTGTCTCTACTAAAAACAAAACAATTAGTTAGGCATTGTGGCAGTGGGCACCTGTAGTCCAGCTAATTGGGAGACTGAAGCAAGAGGACAGCTTGAGCTGAGGAGTTTGAGGTTTCTGAGAGCTATGATGATGCTATGGCACTCTACCCAAGGTGACAGATCTGTCTTTATAAAAAAATTAACATCTGCCTATGATTATGCATTTTTGAAAATCTTAAATATTTCTGAGATAAGATGAGGCACAGATATAGACTAAAAAAACTGATTCTGAACATTTTCTACAAGGTCTCCCAGGAGAGAGGATGGAGGGCTCTCTCGCTGAGCTAGCTGAAGTAGTGTTTGCAGGGGAGAATCAAGCAGAAGAAAGCACCGTGTGTTCCACCACAGTCTCTCTTCTGTCTGTCCTTGTCCCCTGACTCTAAATCAACATTCTGTAGAGGTGAAGAATTAGAATAAGTAGGGGAATGTGCTGTTGGCTACAGAGGAATCCTGGAAAACCTGCAGAGCCCATGCTGAGCTGTCAGATAGACAACTCTAGAAAGTGACTCCCCCTTCCCCCAATGTCAGCTATTCAAAGAGCGAGAGGAAGAACAGGACAGGGCCTGAACCCACGCCTCTGAGCACATGTTCTAATTCCTTTCCAGTTGTAAAACCAAGTCTGGGTAATCATCGTCTGAATTGTATTTGTATATGACAAAGCCTAAATATCAAGCACAAAATGATTAAAGGTATAGTCTATGGACAGACAGTACTTTCAAAGTATGTTTATGAGCTATAGTTTCTCATGAGCTATTAAGGAATAATCATCAAATTAAAATTTCATTATAAATATATTTAGAATATTTGGGCCTGACCAAAGTTTTCCTTAAATGCTTGTTTAGTTTTGCCACATAATAATTTTTCTTAATATACTTTAAGAAAAGTAGAGTGGATCATTTTCCCAAATTATTTGCTCAGAGAATACACTTCTTCCTAAGCACTACTAATATTGCCCAGGAATCTAGGGTTTTTTGGAATACAATTTAGAAAATAATGGATTCCGGTGATTAGAGGACTTTAAAGTTTTAGTGAACTACAGGAAACACATCATTTCTATCAAGGAATTTAAGAGGCATTATGGACTTTTTAAAAATTTAAGATAATTAAACCATAAGGGTAGATTAAATATTTTATGATGAATACTATTTCTTCCTGAATTTAAAAGTTATTTTGGGGTGGCACCTGTGGCTCAAAGGAGCAGGGCACTGGCCACATATACCGGAGGTGGTGGGTTCAAACCCGGCCCCGGCCAAAAACTACAAAAAAAAATTATTTTGAAGGCTATTTTTGTGTTTCTAGCCACAAAATTGATACCTCTTTAACACACAACCTCCCCAGAAATACCCACGAACATAGACACCTACACATAAATATACATACATACACACAAATAGAAAAAAGTATATCTGCATTCAAACATGTACAGACTCCTTTTAAATGCTAGAGATATACAAGAAAGCTTGATAACAAGGCTCAGGCCTAAGATATGAAATTAGTTGTAGTTAAGTAGCTTACATAAGGGAATTCCTTTTATAATACGTTTAGATGCACAGAATAGCTTTAAAAAAGGGATGGCAAATGCTAGATAATTTTGAAAATACACAACACATTTTAAAAATAAGAAGCAAGTTTCGTTGTATTATTCCCCTACTCAAAACGCTATATGATGGTGGTTTTCAAATAATAATAAACATAAGAAACTCCTGGGGAAAGTCTTCTGAGTCAAGACGTTAAGCAGTTAGGTAGATATGGGCAAGGCAGACAATGGATACGGTTAGGCTATTTCAGATTGTTTTGGGTCAAGCTGACCTCAGCTACCATGGGAATGAGGCTGATTAAGACCTTGCAGGTGGGTTGAGAACAGAGTTAATTAAGACCCTCAGAAATTTTCAAGAAGCAGCTGATACAAGTCAAAGTTGTATGTAAAACCCCAAACTGAGCTTTCCACGGAGCCTGCAATCACCAGGACAGGACCCAGCTTGCTGTGTAAGTCATTAATAAAATTTCTTTTTCTTGCTAAAACTTTACTAGCTCTTTTCAATTATTTTGGTGACTACCTTGAGCCACTGTGCTGCTCTAACAAGGACACCAAACTAAGCTCATCCACTTAACCGTTCTTTCTCATAGAACCACAATAAAATGATCATTAAAGAATATGGTATCACACTGCTAGCCACAAAGAGAACAAGAGAGGAATGTTAGCATATGCAGAGACAGTTGTGATGCACAGAATGATGGGCCATGGTGAAGTCCAGCTTCCTCCCTGGAACTGTGGGTATGTTATCTGACATGGCAAAAGATACTTTATAGATGTCATTATGGTTATGCATCTTGAGATGGGAAGAATATTCTGGATTATTTAGGTAGGTACAATCTAATTACATGCATCCTTAAAAGCAAAGTATCTTTCCTGGCTTTGGGGGTAAAGAGAAAGAGAGAGAGAGAGGGACAGACACAACTTTACACCTTTGGCTTTGAAAATGAAGAAAGAAAGGGGGTCATGAGCTGACAAATGTAAGCAGCCTCTAGGAGCTGGAAAAACTAAGGGAACGTATTTTCACATAGAGCCTACAGAAAGGAAGGAAGCCCTCCCAACACTTTGATTTCAATCAGGTCAGATTAAAATCCACTGTGCCAGGATGGATAGTGACTGAAGAGCGGGGGAGGGGAGGAAAAGGGCATATTAAGTTTTAGAGGATAAATAAAACGCTTCAGTGCCAAACTATGTGCAGTTCCAAATGGATATAGGAAACATGACGTGGAAATTATCAAAGAAATAAGTTATGAGAAGCTCCTGGAAATGAGTATGGACAGAACTCTTCAAATTAACAAGCTCCACCAATCACTCAGCACAATGAATATATGAAGACCCATTACCAGACAGATGATGTGAAGTCATGCTAAACATTTTAAAATAAATGGGATTTGGAAAATAAGAGAAAGTAGAGAAAATAAGGTTGTGGAGCCTGAGCAAACACCAAATGCTGAAGGACAACAGAGAAATGTGCTCAAAGTTTTAACGGAAATTATCTCCATTCTTGAATTTTGTACCAAGACCTGATTATCAGACAAGCCTGGTGACACAATAACACCTCTCAGGCTGACAAGGAGTTCGCCAACTGTCCTCATTACTGGAAGCCCCGTAGAAGGGAGCAGTAGCTGAAGAAACAGAAGACACAGGAAAGTGGGGCCCACCCAGAGCGTGAAAGGGCCGTGGGAGAAAGAGCCTCCCAAAGCTGAGCCCTGGGGAGCCTCACGGTGCCTCCTCGCTCCGCCGTTCCTCCTGCTCATCGCCTCAGGCCTAAAGTCGTGCAAAGGTCATCTAATCTCTCCCTGCTTCTAAAACCTGCTGTTTTAAACATCACATCCACAGCTATCCTTTTAACACATAAAGCTGAAAATATTGCTCATTTGCTCAAAATACAATGGCTTCTCATCATACTGAGAGCAAAATTCCATTTCATGGCCCATAGGTATCTAAATGGTGTGGGTGAAACACAACTTAACATCACTTGTTAACATTCCTTCCTTGCTCACTCTCTCCCCCCTGCACTGTCCTTTCCCAGGGTCAGCAAACATGACAGGTGCTGTCACTGCAGCATCTTCACTCTCAATTCTTCGCATTCCAGATGAGATTGGTCCTCACAGCCTCACGCTGCTCAAGGACTTCCTCCCCAGAGGACCTTCCCTAATCGCACTCTCTGGAACAGCATCCCCATTTCTCTCTATAAACCTGCTGTGAATTCTACCTTTTCTTCTTCATAGCACTTGTTACCACTTGACATTAAAATCTATATTCATTCGATTTTCATGCATTTTTCATGTACCCAGCAGAACGCAGGTTCCATCAGGGCTGAGATTATCTCTCTTGTTTACCCTGTAAATCCCATCTCCAAGACCAGTACCTTGCACACATGAAGGGGAAATAAGGTTGGGAAATTGTGACAAAGTGACAAAAATAAGTAAAGTGTAAATAAGGCATATTCTCCCTTGTGGCGTCTAGGGGTCACGTGATTCTGGCAACTTCCCTGTTTCTCCAGTAAATGGTGCTTACACATTGTGATAAAAATATGGCTTCTAATGTTTAACTTTGAGAATCAAATCCTATCTAAATCAAGTATAATGAGAGTAAGAAATTTAGGTGTCTTTCACCCTGACCACATGAAGGTAGGTTCTGCTTCTAAGGGAGAAGAACTGGACAGAGCTGGAGGGTGCAAGAGAGCTTGAATTTCTCATCAAAAATGTGCAACCAGAATACCACTAATTGATGATGCAGCAAGAAACAGCAATGTAAGTACGTTGATTGAAGAAGGGACCAAAGGAGGGACCAAAGAAAAAGGAGACCCCAAATGGAAGATAGTGATGTAATTGTGCCTTGAGGATGCAGGGAAGGTCGTGTGCATCTAAGTAGGTGAAGTTTCCCTCCATCACTACAAATTTGTTTTTTAAAATGTTGATGTTTAGGCTCAATGCCGAAGTTTTTGTCTTTAATATAAATGATGTGGAGCCTGGAAACATTTGTTATGGTAGGTGAGGATGGTATTGTATCTATTTTTGAGTTTTAAATTAATGCAGAATAAAATTGCCTATTTGATGTACAGTTTTCTATATTTCAATGCATGTATAGGAATGGGGGAAGGGTGGGACCATAATGGGAGCATGGTGGAGTGGTGTGGGCTGACAGAACTGTTCTGATCCTTATTATGTTGCTGGTGACAAAAACATGCCATTTTAAGGAGTGCAACACAACTTCCGAGGTGGGTGTCCCACAGCCCACTTTGAGCAGCACCATTCTCTTTATTTATTGTGTCGTTGTGCAAAATCCAAGTGTCACTGCTTAGTGCACAAACTCTTCACGATGAAGAGTATCTATCTACCTGTCATCCAATCTCATGTCCCTGTTCACGAGTATGCACCTTAGCCTGTCATAGACTCACGGTCATTCTCACCCCTGAGGGTTTGCTGGCACTTGTCTTCCCTCTAAAATCCCTCTTCCACTTTCTCATTCACCAAATTCTATTCATTCTTTCAGGTTATGGTCTGTTTATCACCTGCACTGTGAACGTTCTCAAAGAAGTCTAAATAAACTAATGAGTTTTTCATTCCTCGGTCATTTTCTACTCCTGTTATTCTCATAGTTTAAGTCTTAATGGTTCTCTAATTAGCTCGTAAATTGTAATTGTTTTGACCTAAAATAAATAGAGGTTCTGCTTCTAAGGGAGAACTGAATACTTTCATAGTTCTTCTTTGGACCCTGGCACAATGCTTGGCACGGAGATGAATACCCAGTAAGTACTTAAGAAACTATTGACTGACATACAGTTAAACCTCAAGGTCACACCTCGGGCAGGGCACGTCTGAAGAAGCAGGAGCTCAGCAGGTGGGATGAAAACGTTGTAAGTACGATAGTGTTCGCTAAGACAGGCATTATGAAAATATCTTGGAAGTCAGAGACCCAGGAATTGTGAAAGAAGAGAGCATAGTCGAGGAAATGTCTTTTAAATGGTACCCGATTTCACACAGAATCTGGAAAACACACAGAACGCAGTGTATGTTTTCTAAGCTGGCAGGCTTCCACCTGCCACCAGTAAACCCTAAGGCATGTGGAAAAACATCTGATAAGAGTTGTGTATCACAGTCTGCCTTCCTGCTATTTTTCAAAAGGTGAGAGGGAATGAGAAAGGCCTCTGGAAACTGGGAGAAAGGCACATTTCCCATAGGTCTTGTGTTTTACAAAACACAGTCAGAGAAGTAAGATTAAGTGCAGGGAAGGTAAGAGATGCCTCTGAGACATCCAACACAAATTGGCCAGATGACCCTCAGCAACGCTGTATCAGTCTTCCCGCTGGAGGAGAAAGCACAGGGCCAGGTCGCGACAGATGCACACCTTAAACTCCAATATGCTGCAATTCTTCGTTCAGTATTGTTAATTCTTGAAAATTTTGAAAAAATCCTGGGACAAGTACAAAACAAAATAATTTGTATTTCCAAGTCTATTTGTGTAGAATCTCATATAACATCTTGTATTTTAGCCCAAAAAGCTGATAGATATCCAGATGATTTCCATTTCTTCAAATTAGGTAAGTTGATTCTTCATTTACTCTTACCCCTGTGTGTCTGGCTTCATATAAGAGCTATGTTTTTTTTCCTTATTACCATATTCTTGCAGATTATGTACTTCAGGTCATTTTCAAAAAGGACTTGGGTTTTGCCGACAATGCTGTGTGTTCCCAGTTGCCTTGAATCCATTTCACTCGTGCCATAGGAATACAAGAGGGCAAGAGAGGTGCAGCATTACAGGGACAGGAGACAGAGGGAAGGTTACAAGTCACGTCCTAAGGAAGAGGCACAGCAGACCAGAGTGAATGGAAAATGCAGAAGGACATGGGCCAGAGAGAAGCCAAAACCAACAGGCACTCGGTACTCACCACCAACTCCAGTTGGCACCATGAGCTCAGTAAAATAGAATTTTCTTAAACAGTCAAGTTTATGGCCAGGCACGATGGCTTATATTTGTAATCTCAGCATTGTGGGAGGCTGAGGCAGGTGGATCACCTGAGCTCCATAGTTTCAGACCTGCTTGAGCAAGAGTGAGACCCTGTCTCTACTGAGATAGAAAAACTAGCCGGACATTGTGGTGGGCACCAGTAGTCCCAGCTATTCAGGAGTCTGAGGCAAGAGGATCGCTTGAGTCCAAGAGTTTGAGGTTGCTGTGAGCTAGGATGATGCCAGTGCACTCTACTGAGGGTGAAGAATGAGACTCTATCTTAAAAAAAAAGAGCTTATGAATCCCTATTTGATATAAAAAGAATCTGAGTGACCTTCTTTCTACATACTGATCCCAGCACATTTACCCATATGCAATCGTGCTGACACGCACTTACAGGTAGCTCATCTTTATATCTTATTTTTCTGCACCTCAAAATGAAAGGTTAATTAATTGTGGTTCTGCAAGTAGTGAGACCTCAGCTTAAGTCACACAAGACAAATACAGCATAAACTACCAACTGCTTTCCATTACATATGCTACAACAGACGGACTCATAGCAAGCCGAAAGGAAACATGATTTCCCTTTGAATAGCAATAGATTTTCTGCTATGTTTAACATTCACTGAATCCAAACAGCTCATATAGCTTTAACAATTAATAAAATTAAGTTTAGCAGCAAAATCAGTTACAGTTTCTAGTAAATTATAGATGTGTTCTATGCATAAAAACCCAATGTCAAATAGTCACATTCACAGTAAACCAGAGAAGGTGTTTTCTACATTGTGTAAGGATAGTCAAGGGACCAGGCAAGCTGAGATCCCACCAGTTAGGGAGGTAGGGAGAGGGGAAATGCTTAATACATAGGGCTAAAGGAGGATCACACTGCCCCTCTCTGAGGGGGTCGCTGGTAACAGAAAGTGTTCGATCAAGCTGAACTGTCACAGTCCATGCAGGGTCTCCACAGTAGCAGCAGAGAGAACCAGACCAAGCCAGGAGTCCTCAGGAAGCACCTGTCTACCACGGCCCGGGACCCAGTGAGAGAAGATGCTGTCTACTCCTCTGGTCCTTCTTCCATTTACAACACGGGCAAAGAAGGAAGGTGAGAGTGGGGAGGGAGGAGGAAGATCCCGGAAGCCGTATGCCTCTCCCGTGCACTACACAATGTGGGAGCACAAATCCCGGGAAGAAGGGAATGTGTCTTCTCTCCCCCGATGCCCCCAGACTAGGATGTGGAAACAGGAGACTGAGTTGCCCCCCTATACTGCTATAAAGACCCTGCCCACCCAAGACCCCTAGATTCAAATGAGGGGTATAGGTGTCAGCTCTTACAATACCACCTCTACTTCCCATCCCTAGCAATGTCAAACTCTTTGCTTAGGATCACAAGATATTTTGATTATTATTTAAAGCTGTCAGCTATCTTCGATGAGGAAGAAAGTAAGAGGTATGTCCCTCAGAAAAGGAGAATGTGAAAGAGAGGAGGGTAGAAGAGCAGGGCGGTTTGGGAGAGAAAGGAGTGGGGTGGACACAGCAGAGCAGCAGAACGGTGGTTAAGAGTGGGGATTCTGAAGTTCAACTGTGTGGCTCTGCATCTTGGCTCTCCCACTGTTGCCTGCTTGGTATTGGACACGCTGTGTGAAGTCGTGGCACCTGAAGCTTGCTCACTTCTGAATTACCCCCTCATGGAGTTATTGTGACAATTTAGGGTATTGATTTTGGAGAACACTTCAAACAGTTCCAGCCTATACTAAATACTTCATAAATGCTGATTATTATTATTATTATTGTTATCCAGGTTAAGAAAAATAACATTCTGAGGAAGGCAAAATAAGGAAAGAGCCATCTCCTGCTCTAGACTGAGATCAGGAGACAAAGTCCATTTTCTGGTAGACAGGAGGCAGTGAGATGAGGGTGAGAAGTAGATGGGGAAGACTTTCCACTTCAGGGCAGGATGAATGAGCAGTGAAGAGCAAGGTGCTTTTGTATCTTGTGCCGAGCTGTGTTGCCTTTCTTCTGTCACGGAAGTAGAGCAGTACGGCAGAGCACATGTCACCTACGTTCTAAAGAGCTTGGGTGAGCTGGGGTGAGAGGGCATTGCGGTCTTGATTGACATTTCCCTGGTGATTAGTGATGTCCAACATTTTTTTCACATAACTGTTGGCCGTTCATATGTCTTCTTTTGAGAAACATCTATTGGGATTTTTTGCCCATTTTAAAATCCGATTATTATTATTTTTCTACGCAGTAGCTTCAGGAGAGTAGGTAGAAAGGACACCAGGAGAGATTGGTTAATGAGTACCAAAGTAGAGTTGGACAGGAGGAATAAAATTCTGGCATCCTATTGCACAGTAGGATCACTATAGCTAAAAGTATGAAATATTTCAAAATAACTAGAAGGAAGGATTTTGAGGCCAGGTATGGTGGTTCATGCCTATAATCCTAGCACTCTGGGAGGGTGAGGCAGGTTGATTGCCTGAGCTTACAAATTTGAAAACAGCCTGTGCTAGAGTGAAACTCTATCTCTACTAAAAATAGAAAAAACTTTGGGGCGGCGCCTGTGGCTCAAAGGAGTAGGGCGCCGGCCCTATATGCTGGAGGTAGTGGGTTCAAACCAGCCCGAGCCAAAAACTGCAGTAAATAAATAAATAAATAAATAGAAAAAACTAGCCAGGCATGGTGGTAGGTGCCTGTAGTCCCAGCTACCAGGAGGGTGAGGAAGGAGAATCACCTGAGCCCAAGACATTGAGGTTACTGTGAGCCATGATGCCATGGCACTCTACTCAGGGTGACAGAGTGAGACTTTGTCTCAAAAAAAATGTAGAAAAAAGAAATAAAAATGAAGGAAGGATTTTGAGTGTCCTCACAAGGAAATGATAAACATTTGATATGCTAACTACGAAAATTTGATCATTGCAAAGTGTATATATATATATATATATATGGAAACTCACATTGTACCTTATAAATATGTACACTTATTATGTGGCAATTAAAATAAAACTTTAAAAAGGAAATTTGTTTTTAGCGTTTAGAATTACTTGGCACCTTGAGAGTGCTTTTCTCTTGGAGAGGGGATTTGAGCATTGCCAGTGGAAGTATCATATCGAACAACATTCCCTTTGTTCTCATTTGAATGAAGAGAAGTAATTAGAACTTTTGGCTTTCTGAAGGCTTACAACCTTAGAGAGATGATTATAACTTCTACCCACAAGTTTGTGATCATTATAAATCATATGAAAAAACCTTGTTGTGCTATTTAATGCCCTCAATTGGGTAAGTTTCTCTGTTAACAGAAACTCCTTGAGAAGAATCAAGGAGAGGGTGAGTCAACATCTTTCCCTCGATGAACACACAGAAGAGGATGCATTGAACACGGGTGGTAGGAAGGTGCTGGTGACTAATTTTTGTCGTTATTGTTACCGATTTTAAAGTTGAATGAGAGTTGGAAAAGTTTTCTAAATCAAAACCCCTTTCCAGGTGTGGAAAGGTAATAAAAAGGATGATTCCATATTAAAGCAAAAAATATGCCTGCCAAAACTTGAATTTAAGTGTTTTCATGTGAAATGTGAAGATTATGTCAAGAGTACTCTTGACTCCCAGAAGGAGATCTCTGTGCATGGCTGTCTCATACATGTTCATGACAACAAAGTGTGTACCTCCTACAGGAAGGAGCAAGGGCTCCTCAATGGGTACAGAGACCTTCCAAATTCACTTTCCAACTCTGGCACCCTGATGCTAATCATACTGATGAGCAAAGAAAAGATACATACATAGAATGGAAGTCTGAAAATATTCAGTCATTTGGTTGCTTGGCTTTAGCAAGACCTGAGTTACACATATAAAAATAACAGAAAGGCCATTAACCATGCCTTTTTACACAAATCTCATGTTTTCCCAAACGCATTTTTCAAAGGTGCCTGGGAAGAACTAGTTTCCTCTGTGGAGCTCGGCGGCTGTCCTCCTCTGAGTGTATTCCATTCTTCACAGGATTTCTTTCACTAACTTTTTTATAACCTCAAATTTAAAATTGTTAATTTTTGTATCTTCTGGTTTAAATTCTGTCATATTTCACTTCTGGCCTTTCAGTGTGGCGAATCATTTTACTTTTACTTAAGCATTGGTAATTTGGAGTATCTGGTCCTAGCTAAGAAATAATTCTATAATTGAGTTTTGTTTTACCATATGGATCATTCCTCATCTATAATGTGCCCCAAATGCAGCTTCATTTTCCAGATACCTTGATGCAGAATAAAGTTTTTGATCATTTAGGTACAAAAAAATAAATAAATGAAATTAATTTTTTTTTATAGCCTGGAAAAATTATGTTTGTTTTGTGGCTGATCAAAATAAAATGTTTGAAGGTATTTGAGGTCATTTGTGTAATCTCAACTTCCTTTGAAATCTTTGCTTGCTATCTATTATGTATTTAGAAGTACACGTCCAGATGTTTTATATTCTTGTCACATGGCAAAACACCAAGTATCTTCCCTGTAACTAGAGTCAGTGCTATATTTTTAATATTCTTACTTGAATAAAAAAATGACATGTGACTTGGGTCATGTTAAATGATTATTTTCTATTTAAAGAAATAATGAGTACTGATAACCAGATATACTTAGAACTCAAGCAAATCGACAAGATCAAATGACCCCATTAAAAGTTGGGCACAGACATGACCAGAAACTTTTCTAAAGATAGATAGACACAAGAAAAAATGTTCAAAATCACAATGAGATTCTACCTAACCCCAGTGAAAATGGCTCATGTCATAAATTCCCCAAACCACGGATGCTGGTGTGGATGCGGAGAGAGGGAACCCTCCTGCGCTGATGGTGGAACTGCAAACTGGTTCATCCTCTATGGAAACTCGTGTGGAGAGTGTCTTCAAAGAACTTAAAGTAGACCTGCCTTCTGATCCTGCAATCCTGCTACTAGAGATTTATTCAAAGGGAAAAAAGACATTTTATAAAAAAGGCACTTGCACCCGATGTTTGTAGCAGCGCAATTCATAATCACAAGGACATGGAAAAACCCAAGTGTCCATCAATACCTGAATGGATTAATAACATGTGGTACATGCACACCATGGACTAGACCACTCCAGACACAAAAAGAAAAAAAAGATGCTAATCTTTCATAACAACCTGGAAGGAATTGGAGACTATTCTCCTAAGTGTAAGAATGAAAACAAACCCCACACATGCTCAGTGCCAAATGTAAAGTAATTGATCCTCAACACCTATGTGCTCATAGGGGAGAGAAACTCCACGAAATTCCAGTGGGGAGAGGGGAGGAAGAGGAAGGGTAAATTCCCACCCAAAGGGGACTTTGAACAGGGTTCATTTCATATTTTCTAGCGAGGGGGGACACCACAACAAAAGCAAACCATGTAACCAAAATGTACGTATCCCCATAATATACTGAAATAAACCAAAAACAAAAAAGAAAGAAAGAAAGAATGAAGTACCTTTAAATACATAATGTACATTAAAAGACAGGCAAAAGACATTTATTTCCAAGAACTACTGTTATGATACTTTCCCACTTTTTAGAGGTGTTGTGGATCAGCCTGTTCTTAGTGTCAGTCAGAAGATAAAGTGCAAGGACTTTATTCCATGAATGTCATAAATTGAGGTGGGAAAGAAAACAACCGTGAGCACTGGGGATACTTTTGAGACTTCTCTGAGCTGTTTCCTACGAAGGTTCTTCTTTTAGGGGAAAACAGGTAAGTCCCACTGTCCATGGCTGTATGGATTTTACCGTGTGCGATAACACATCTAAGGAGCCACTGCTTATTTGGAGGGCTGTACAAAGTCCACATCATAGATGTGCACAATTATGGTAATTTTCCTTCCAGATTGGGAAGTAACTGTCTTTGGAAAGGGGCACTTTCCTTCTGCTACTAAGAATGAGGTGAAGGAGCAGGAGGAGAGGAAAGAATGAGAATCTTCCATATCTCTGCCAGAAATCATCACTTCCACACAGGACAAGTGAACAGCAGGGTTCTCTGAGCTCCACCCAAGGGTATGGGGGTGAAAGGGCTTTGGGCACACGGGAAAGTGAAGGGAAAGAGAACAGGATTACTCATAGGCAGTTAGGAGGAGATGGACGAGCCTGAAGGTGGATGTAGGTGTCCATTTCCTTTATATATATTTTTGTCAGTAGGTTTTTACACACATTAGCTTTGATTTCTGAAAAAAATATTTGAAAATACTCTACACAGATAATCATAGACATGCACAGATATACAAAACAAGCTCATTCCACTTCCAAGTTTGCACAGTTGTCAAAATTAGGTATCTTTCATTCATGGATTGGAAGGCTTCACACTGGTGAAATATCTGTATCACCACAAGTGATCTGCAAATTCAATGCGATCTCTGTCAAAAATCCCAGAGGCATATTTTACAGAAATAGAAAAAGGAATCTTAAAAGCCATATGGAACAATAAGATAGTGAATAGCCAAAGTAATCTTGAAAAGGAACAGAAATGGAAGCACCAAATTTCCTAATTTCAAAATACATTAGGAAGCCTGAGTATTGAGACCTGTAGGTGCAGGCTTAAAAACAGCCACAAGGTTCACTGGATCAAAACTCAGAGTCCAGAAATAAAATGCCGTGTATATGGACAACTGATCTTCACAAGGTGCCGAGAACAGAGTGAGAAAAGGTCAGTCTCTTTAATAAAAGGCGTTGGGACAAGTGAATATCCCCTTGCAAAAGAATAAAACTGGACCCTTGTATCACACATAAACATGCACTGGAAATGGATTAAAGATTTAAATGAAAGACCTGAAACCATAAAACTTCTTAAGAAAAAAAATAGGGAAATAGTTTTTTGATATTGGTCTTGGCAGTGATTTTTTTGGATATATCACCACAGACATAGGCAATGAGAGCAAAACTAGAATCACAAGTAAGTAATTGCTTACTACATTTTCTCCTTTCCACTTTCTTATTTCTTTTTCTTATGGGTTCAACAACAAAAAAGACTTCATATCAGCCCAGAGGAACAGAGCAGATTTCCACACTGAGATCAAAGGATGTCTGATGAAAACACGATGCCTTTTGTTCTATGGGGAAATATATCAAATTAAAAAGTCTGTGCACAGTAAAGGAAACAACAAAATGAAAAGGTAACCTACAGAATAGGATAAATATTTGCAAACTGTATATCTAATAAGGGAGTATATCCAAAATATATTAAGAACATCTATAGCAACCCCCCTTCAAGAGCCCAAATCCAAAAAGACAAATAAAAGTAACTCAATTTAAAAATGTGCCAAGGACTTGAACAGACATTTTTCCAAAGAAGACACATAAATTACCATCAGATATATGAAAAAAATGCTCAACAGCACTAATCATCTAGAAAATGCAAATCAAAACCACAATAAGCTTTAACCGCACACCTGCTAGAATGACTATCATCAAAATATCCAGTAATTATTACAAGGATTGGTGATAGCGTGGGGGAAAAGAATCCCTAGTGAACTACTGGGGGAAACACAGACTGCTTTAGTAGTTAAGGAAAATAGTATGTATGGTCTTCAAAAAGCTAAAAACAGGCCTGAAGTAGGATCCAGTGATCCCATTTCCGGATATATCTCCAAGTAATTTAACTCAGTGCCTCAAAGAGGTGTCTGCACTCCCAGATTCACTGCAGCATTGCTCAGGATAGTCAAGATGTTGAAATGATTGATGTGCCCATCAGCAGATGAATGGATAAAGAAAAAGTGTGAGTACATGTGTATGTGTGTATAATGGATGATTATTTCAGCCTTAAAAAAAAGAAGACGCTTCTGCCATAAGTGACAATATGGTCGAAGTGAAGGAGATTATGCTAATAAAAGAAGCTAATCCTAAAACAAAATGCTGTAAGATTTCACTTATCTGACGTATCTAAAATAGCCAAACTGGTGGAGCTGGGCAGTAGAGAGAATCGGGAGTTGTTGCTTCAAGGGTACAAACTTTTAGTTATGCCAGAAGAGACAAAATAAGCAGCAGAACAAGGTTGAAATACAACAGAGATTTTGGAATTATTACACTGAGAATTTAAATATGACTAATAAATAAATAGGATTGTAATGATAAAATAGGCAACATACAAGAAGTGATGGATCTTGTAAGTAAAGAGACTAAAACTCTAAGAAACACTCTAAAGGAAATACTAGAAATCAAAAAATAAAAACTAACAGAAATGAAGAATGCCTCTGATGGGCTCATCTGTACACTGGACATATGGAGGAAAGAATCAGTGAGCTTGAAGATATGTCAATAGGAATTTCTAATCTTAAACGAAAACCAAAATAGAGGCTGGGCACCTGTAGCTCAGCAGCTAAGGCGCCAGCCACATACACTGGAGCTGGCGAGTTCAAACCCAGCCTGGGTCTGCCAAACAACAATGACAACTACAACCAAAAAATAGCCAGGCGTTGTGGTAGGTGCCTATAGTCCCACCTACTTGGGAGGCTGAGGCAAGAGAATTGCTGAAGCCCAATTGGAGGAGTTGGAGGTTGCTGTGAGCTGTGATACAGCACTCTACTGAGGGTGACATAGTGAGACTCTGTCTCAAAAAATAAAATAAGATAAAATAAAAAATAAGAAAAGTAAAATAGAATGAAAAAGAGTATCCAAGAACTGTAATACCATTGCAAAAAGTATATTATGGCATTACAGGAATATCAGGAAAAAAAATAAGAATAATAAAATAAAAATTGAAATTTTTATAATTAATGACAGTCAGCCACAGATCCAGGATTCTCAGGGAACACCGTTCAGAATACATACTGAAAAGTCTACAGCTGTGCTTTTTATATTTAAAACTACAGAAAACCAAAGGCAGAAAAATTTGAAGAAAGCTGGAGGGACAAAACACCTTACCTTCAAAGGAATAAGGGTAAGAATTATACCAGATTCTTATTCAAAAACCATGCAACCAAGATGAGGGTGGAGTGAATACAATTAAAAAAAAATTCACAACAAAATCATTCCTTAAACATGAGGGCGAGATAAGGCTTTGTCATATAGGCAAATATTGAGAGAATTTACTGTCAGTAGATCTGCCTCACAAGAAATGGCACAAGAGTCCTTATGATAAAAGGAATTTTTTCCTTCTGGGTAGATGCCCAGTATCTTCATGGATTTTCAAATTGGGCTTTATGTAACTCTGTGGTCATCATTTGGGGAATACTGGGTGTTCAACTAAATATCATAGGATGCTGAATGCCCTCAAGAAGATCAGAACATTCCAGTGGGGACTTTGAAAAGACACAGCAAAAGTACCCCCATCAAGCACTCTTGAGTTCTGGGTTAGTATGGTGGTGGAGGAAGAGGATGGTTGATGTAGGAGAGGGTACTGTTATGTGGAAAAAACATCCAGCTCATTTAAGGTTTGGGAAACCTTAAACCTCTGAGCTTGGTTAAAATATTGTAGTGCCTGCTCCCATAATGCTGGAAGGATAAAGAGATCAATAAAGTTTCCTTAGATTCTATAACACAGACTTGTCTCTATTTTCTTAACATTTCCAGGGAAACCAAGATCACAAAGGGTGATGGATTCTAGTGGTGGGAAAATTGGTATTGATTCTATAATTTTACTGTAACTTCTTTTTCTGAGTTTAAATATACTGTACACAGGTACTTCGACCACATTTCTAGATTCATTTCAAGACATGCCTGTGGCAGATCCCTTAATAGCCATCTCTCTTAGCATCTACGACTACGTCCAGAAAATTCATTTCCTGTCTGCAACATAGCAGTGTATCCTGGGAGAATGGAACTAGAGGACTGAGGAGAACCCAAGCACACACACAGCTAGTCTCCTCTCTGAAAACTATTGAGATCTCATTCTGTACAATAGGGACGGTATCTAGTTCCAAAGTAAGGGTCCTGCCTGGGACTCTTTAAAATCATCATGTCTAATTCAGCTATGCAGCACATCACCCAATAAAATATACATTGCACACGTGAAAACTAAGGGTGCAGCCTAATGAATTTTGGCGCTTTATCTGGAAAGAAAAAAATAACATCCTAATTTTTAAATTTTAAAATTATTTAAGAGTAATTATGGGTCACTGATTTGCAACAATACTTTCTTATGAGTAAAACACTCCAAAAATAATTGATATTTCAATTCTGACTTCTGAGTTTTTAAGATACTGAATTCAAGAGCCAAAATAGCTTAATTTAATCAGAAACCTATAATACAATAGCTAAGGTTTCAAATCTCCTTTAATTGCTAATCTTGCTCTGTAGCTAGGACATTTTTTTTCTTTTCACTTCTCAGGGCCTGAATTTTTTCACTTATATAGTTGAACTAAAAATGATGAACAACACTGCAGAAAAGTAATCAAAGAAAGTAAAACAATGGGCAGTGTAAAGTACCCGGAAAGGCCTGATCTAAACAGTAAAGTGTAATACAATTTTAAATTGTATGGATAACAATGCAATATTTTAGTGCAATGTGATGCTTCAGTATTAAAACATTGTTTTTGCTTGTGCTAATAGGTTATGTTGCATCTCTTTTGGTTATTTTTGTTTGTTTGTTTTTGTCCCTGGGCTCTGAAGATTGAAGTTTATGAATTGCTGAGGACATAAGTGAGTATATTTCTTTTTCAAAATTTCACATCAATAATGGATACACATTTATGTAAGAATGTTTCATTATAATTAAGCATTGTGGCTGTCTTCAGATTTTTCTAGGACTTTATACTCGATTTCTAAACGATTTTTCTGATTCCCAGACATAATTCACAGAGTGAAGGAGTTAAAGAATTCAGAAGCATTCAGGGTGTGATGGGAGCATACTCACGCACATCCTTCTCGGGAGAAAAAACACACATTTCCTAGTCCTTAAAGATTTCTTTTAGCTCAATATTTCTTCTAGACTAACAGAAGTTTTCACTTTTTTCTTTTCTTTTCTTTCTTTCTTTCTTTTTTTTTTTTTTTTTCCAAAAGAGGTGTGGGGGAAAGGTCTTCCAGAACCAGAGGCTAAGCACACAGCAGTATAAAAAAATTCTTTATTACAGCTTCCAGAATTCCTTCTCTTCATCCTTTTCTGTTCATTGGCATAATGAAGCTATTAAACAGTGGTGGAAGGAAGTTCCATCCAGTGGTTGAAGCTCGATAGAAAACAAGGAAGTAGGCTCTTGTAGAAGAAATAAACCATCTGTGCTCCCAGTCCTTACCAAGTGCACTGAAGGGGGAGGACAGACAGTTCTAAATTTAATTTGTACTGTAGCAAATATGATTCTTACGATCTTCCAATGAATATTTGTTAATCTTACTTAATTTAAATAATCATGTTAAATAAAATATGCAAGTGTTAAATTGACTTCCTCCTGGGGCCAGTTAGCATTTCTTTTTTTGTTTGTTTGTTTTTGAGACAGAGCCTCAAGCTGTTGTTCTGGGTAGAGTGCTGTGACATCACAGCTCACAGCAACCTCAAACTCCTGGGTTTAAGCCATTCTCTTGCCTCAGCCTCCCAAATAGCTGGGACTATAGGCACTCACCACAACGCCTGGCTATTTTTTGGTTGTAGTTGTTGTTTGGCAGGCCCAGATTCGAGCCCACCAGCTCTGGTGTATGTGGCTGGCACCCTACCAACTTGAGCTACAAGCACCGAGCCAACACTTAGCATTTCTTTCCTGTAACCTGTGTAAGAACAGAAAGGAAATACAGAAGGAGCCCTTTTCCTGATGGTGGTAGGCATTGGTAAAGTTCAGGGTAATGGAAACATTTTGTTTTATCTTTTTATTCCAAAGTAAATGCAGTATATTAAGTGAACAGGTTTAGATAAATGCCTAGTGACATGCCAGAAAGCTTACACATACATTTTCTTAAAGGAGCTTTCCTTCTGGAATTAATAAAATTCTAACCACAAAGAGGTACAAAAGTTAATTCAAGGAATGTAGTGGAAGACTGGTTTTTCCCTCCCCTTCACTGCTCCCTCCTCTCTTTTCCCTTTCCTCCCTCCACCCTTGCCTATATTCACTGTGAAAAAGAAAAGAGCAGGTGAACACATGGTTACCAACTTGCTCTTTTAAATTTTGAATTAATGGGAGGTTGGGGGGGATTTCTCAAATCACGGCACTGACCAGCCCGTCACCGCTCCTACCTCAACCTTCTTATAGCTTTTATGTCTCGTGAATTGACCAGTGTTTCTAATGGAACAAATAAAACAAATATATGGGAAGTATACCCTTCTTCACTTAATCTTTTTCTACCTTGGTGCTTTGCATAAAAACCAAAGGTACTTTGGTACTCTGCCCTCATCCGAACTATAATGGGATCCTTGGGTATACAGTATCCAATAGCACACCCTAAACATCCACTAGATGTCAGTGTATCACTAAAGGAAAGTGGTTTAGCATACCTGTTCTTAGAACTGGGTAGGTGAACTCATTTGTAATTTTTAGCCAGAATGATACAGAGATATTTTAGTAGTACAAGTTAGTAATAAGTCATATTTTTCCTAAAGAATATCTGAAAACTCCAGTGCCTCCAGTATCTAGGATTTTTAAATGCTTGCATACATACTCATTTTTGTCATAATACCCCCAAAGAGATGGAATGCAAATATCCTCATTTTACAGTAAAGTAACCTGAATTTCATGGAGACAAAGTGATTGGCCCAAAATAATCACATAGTCGATGTATTGTGGAACCAGATGGGTAATTCTGTAAACACAGAACCTACTCAATCTAAATGGTGCTGCTTCACCTTTGGCATCCATAGCGGATTCCGATGAAGAGTCCCTTTGGAGAAGTCTGTCGTCTGTATTAACTACCTTCCTTATAAAACAAACTTACCAAGAGTGAAATAATAATTAAGAACAATGAGATAATTAGTTAAGTAAATTTGGGGATGTTTATACTAGAAAACTTAAAAACAAAAATGTATACAGGAAAAAGTATTGACATTGTTAATAGAAAGGATACTTGGTAGTAATTTTCAACTATTTCATACCGATTTTCCACCAACTAGTACATCAATTAATAATTTTAAGATTCCACACTGATTGCATAAAGACAGTGTTAAACAACCAAGAAGATAACATTATTTTACATATACTATTTTAGAGATGATAAACTCAGGCTAGTGAAAGCCCCATCTTAGTTCATTTACTCAGGTGAAGAAGAAAAAAAGTTGTAATTTGGTCTGGAAGGTTGAAACTTAGATATTTGAGGATTGTGGTGCATATTGCATATTGTAGGTTTTACACTCTGTAGTTTCCTTAAAGAGAAGTCTACATATAACTCAGTACATTAGGATTTAAATAGTCATTTACCCTGTCAGGTTTATCCAACCTTTTGGCTTCTCTGTCCCATATTGGAAGAATAAGAGTTGTCTTGGGCCACACATTAAATACACAAACACTGGCAAAAGCTGATAAACAAAACAAAAGGTCCATGCATAATTTTTTCTGCTATCCACCACTACACATAAGCAAAAAAGTCCACATATTTTGCCTGCTGGCTGAGAGCTGCAGGTTATACACACCTGCACCTAAATTGTATGGATATACAGGTGACAACTTTGTAAAGATTATCTTTATGGGTATAGATGAAAACAACACACAGAAAAGAGGTTAGGATGGTGGGATTGTGGGTAAATGTAATTTCCCCATTATGTGGCAATATTGCTTTTATAAAAGAAAAAATGGTTTCTCCTTTATTGTCTATATTGTAATAACTTGCCATAGTCTCAGCTTTAGTAAAGTTTATGTGTATAGGTGAGTGTATTATAAATAATTGTAATACAAGAAGATGGGCCTCATGCTTGGTTTATTTACCAGTGTTTCGGTTAAGTCGTAAAAATCGAGGCAGAAGTACAGTGTCAGATTTTCAAACTAATGTAAATTTTAAGTAAAGGTAAATGATTGGCTAAATCTCAACAGGCTGTTTGCTGTAGTATTGAGTGCATTGTTGGTATTTAGTAAATATGGATGAAGAAATATTTAATAAATATAGCTATCCTCAATTTGTGTTTTTATTTTAAGTGGTATAATTTTAAAAGTTTCCAGAAAAGTCCAAGAGACTACCCAAATTAAAAAATAAAATAGCTATTGATTTTGCATGCTTAGACTGATATTTAGATTCAGAACTTATATGTCGCGAATCATATGTGGATCAAATTGAGGTATAAAATGACAACACTTCATATTCATAAAAGGAAACTTGTATTATATGTCTAGTTCAAGTAATGACAGTGTAACCACCATTGAATTATGTATGAAAATGTTCATGGGCAATAATAATGCACAGTAGTGATCAGTGATTATTAGGGAGTCTGGATACGTGTATAAGAATTAGCTTAAAAGCATTAAAAACCAGGTATGTTCTCTTGCCACCATCTTCATCCTATAATGATGTTATTTAGAAACCTAGATTTCCAGACTTAGGCGTGGAAGAGGGGGAATGTGTGATTCTAGGACTTTTCAGGGTACTATAAAGTGCTGGTGCATATAGGACCTTCAAAATCACAACTGCCTTTCCCCAGGTGTGTATATTCAATTTGAGTTCACTCTTAGACTCCTGAAATCACTGAAATGATGCTATTTAGAACACTGGGATCATAATGGACTGCAGTTATTAGATCGTTGAATAAAATTTAAGTGATAGGTAAATGGAGTTGAATTCATTGTTCAGTCAATACTCATTAAATATAAGGGAAAGGAATCCAGGTGCAAGACCAAGACCAGACCAGTCTACCACATGCCTATTTTGTAGGATATCAAAAAGTCCAGCTTCCACATATCTTTATTTACCAATCTAACGTCGTGCCTAGAATCTCAACTTCAGACAGTTCTTCTGTGGCTTAAAACATAGTCATCTACATATTCAACAAGGGATTAATATCCAGAGTATACAGGGAACTCAAGCAATCAATTCAATAGGAAAAAACTAAATACATTGATTTAAAAATGGGCAAATGATTAGAGTAGATATTTCTCAAAAGAAGACTTACAGATGGCCAAAAAGTATATAAAGAAATGCTCATTATCACTAATCAGGGAAATGCAAATCAAAACTACACTGAGATACCTTCTCATGCCAGTTGGAGTGGCTATTACCAAAAAGAGAATGGATGCTGGCAAGGATGCAGAGAAAGAGGAACAAACACGCCGTGTACACATGTCCACTGTTGGTGAGAATGTAAATTAGGATGGACATTATGGAAAACAATGTGGAAGTTTCTCAAAGACTGAAAAATTGAACTACCGTAGGATCCAGCAATGTCACTACAGCGTATACATCCAAAGGAATGGAAATCAGTATGTTGAGGTATTGCACTGCTACTTCAATTGCAGCACTATTCATCATACCCAAGATATGCAGCCAACCTAAGTGTCCATCAACCGATGAGTAGATAAATAAAATGTGGCATAAATACACAGTGGGATACTACTCAGCCATAAGATAAACACCATATGTTCTCACTCATAATGTGGAAACTAAAAGTGTTGATATAAAGTAGGCAGTATGGTAGTGGTTAATAGAGGCAGGAGAGGGTAGGGAGCAATAGAGAGAGGATGCTTAAGATACAAAAGTACAGATACATAATAGGAGTAAATAAATTCCAGTGCTCTCTAGCCCTGTAGGGGGAATAATGTCAACATAACTTATTGCATATTTTCAAAGACCCAGGAAAGAGGATTTTGAAAGTTCTCAACAAAATGAAGTGATAAATGTTTGAGGTGATGATTATGCTAATCATTCTGATCAAATCATTGCACATTATATACATCTTTCAAAATAGCATGCTGAACCCCATATAGTACAAATAGGACCCTCAAAATCAGCCCAACTCCTAGGTGTATACTCAGGTTTCATTGCTGGACTAATTATTATTATTATTATTATTATTATTATTATTATTATTATTTTTGTAGGGACAGGGTCTCACTTTATCGCCCTTGGTAGAGCGCCGTGGCGTCACACAGCTCACAGCAACCTCCAACTCCTGGGCTTAGGCTATTCTCTTGCCTCAGCCTCTCGAGTAGCTGGGACTACAGGCGCCCGCCACAACGCCCAGCTGTTTTTCTGTTTTTGCAGTTGGGACGAGGCTGGATTTGAACCCGCCACCTTCAGTATATGGAGCCAGCGCCCTACTCGATGAGTCACAGGCATCACCCCACTGGACTATTATTATCAATTAAACACATATCAATTATATCAATTTTAAAAAGGTAAGAGATAAAAAATAAAACTTTTTTAGAGAAGTGAAAAAATATAGTCAGCTCCAGAAATTGGCTCTTTTTAATGCTGATATCACAGGAATTAGTAACACATTGGGGTTTGTTTGTTTTTTTTAGATAGAATCTCATTATGTCGCCCTTGGTAGAGTGCCATGGCATCACAGCTCACAGCAACCTCCTCTTGCTTAAGCGATTCTCTTGCCTCCCAAGTAGCTTGGACTACAGGCACCCACCACAACGCTCGGCTATTTTTTTGTTGTCGTTGTCATCGTTTACCAGGCCTGGGCTGAGTTTGAACCCGTCAGCCCTGGTGTATGTGTCTGGTGTCCTAACCCCTGAGCTACAGGTGCCGAGCCAACACAACGAGTTTTATCAGTGACTACACACTCTAGCTAGCTTATTGCTCATAAAGATTGTTTCTTCTCCTATATCTGTCTGAAACAAGTTGTGGGTAAATGAGGATTCCAGTAGGGGAGAGTGAAGAGCAGGTAGGAGTGCCTTATTGACTGCTTGAGATGACAGGCCCTTCAGGCACTAACTTAAACCAAAAGTTCCAGCACTTGAATGAGAAAGAATCACCTGGATAGCTTGCTAAAATAGAGATTCCTGGTCCTCATCTTAAAGATTCTGATTTTCAGCAGGTGTGCACTACAAGATAGCATTTCTAACTGCTGGTTGTAGTCAAGCCTTGGGGTAGGAATGCTCTGGACAATACTTCTCCAAGCCATATATGCAGCTCTGCAGAGCATCTGACACCCAGCATATGCTTGAATTGTGGGTGTTTCATGACATGCTGCAAAAGTGAGCGAGTATCTTAATGTTTTTTTCCCCTAAGTTCAAATCAGACAGGTAATGTGCCCATGTCATAATGAGGTTTGAGGGAGGCACATCTCACACATGCACACGAACACCCAGTCATGCTTATGAACCACAAAAAAGTATTCTCATTTTGCAAAAAATATTATCCAGGAAATCACCCCACTTCATCTCTCAGGACGTCTCCCTTGTCTTTATAAGCTTGGCCACACACAGGAAGATAGAGCATGTGTATTGCTTGCTTGTATGCCAAATTATCAGGAAGATAACAAAGAAATTCAGTAGGCGCTCGACCTCAGAAGCATTTTGATCACAGTTTCCTGGCTGTGGTGGGTTTCCCTGTTTGAAATTCACAACTTACTTAAGGACATTCAGCCAGTGTTAGCAATGATACTGTTTTAGTTATTGCAGACTTTTTGTTAGCAAAATCCTTTCAAAACTTAATATTTTAAGAACTTGGAAATATATTGAAAAAAGATCCTAGGCAACTTGGGAAAACTTCTTAAAGTTCTTATCTCTTCAGAGCAATGCTTGTTCCATTCTTAAGTTAAAGGATGAAGATAGGGCTAAATAAAGATTTTAAGTTCAAATAAGTTAGAGTGAATGGAAATTTCAATTAATTATTGCAACAGTTTAAAATACAAAACTATTACTCAGATTTTTGTTTTAACTAGTGGTCACCTCTTTTAATTCCCTCTTCTTCAATGTCTTTGACTGTATTATTATTATGAGAAAACGTGGTTGCAGTTTTGACCGCCACATAGCAGTCAGTGTTTGAGAATAATCCTTTTGGTTTGAGGATTACCAAACTTTATTTTGTCTCAGAGATTAAACATGTTAGATAATATGTTTAAAAATATTTGTTAAAACATGAAAATGTGGATTTTTTTTCATTTTTAAAGTGAATTTTACTCCTTTCATTATTATCGCTCTTAAATTTGAGTTTTACTGTGTAATTTATAAAATATTTCTCAGCAGGCATAAATTTAATAACATGAGCTTTTCTCCTTGCAGATTTGTGAGATACCTAATAAATACACAGTATTCTATGCCACCACTGGATGTTACAATTGGAAATAGCTAAGCAACTTGGTTTTCCAACAACGTAGAAACTGGTACTACCTAAAAGCTACAATAATGGGATTCACAAAACATTGCTTGTTAGAGGCTGGTCTACTTAGCAATGCTACATGCATTCTGAACAGATCTATCCCAAGTACATTTCTTTTCCTTCCATACTATGGAGGTTTCTATACCCCTCCCATACTATAGAGGTTTCTAAACCTCCAGATCATCTACTACAGTGGATGGGTTTCATAGGTAACTTTCTGTGTTCAATTACATTATACACTGTGTGTCACAAAAAAATAATTTTAAGACACTTTCATTTGTAATGTGTTATAGCCAGGCTGTTTCCCTGATGACAATCCCTTCATTTCCTCATTTGTGTGACCATTTGAATATGTATCTTCCCTGCCTAGACTTCTGACTCCTAGGAGCACAAGGACCAAGCCACCTTATTCTTTGCATCTCTGGGGCCCAGCATATTGTCTAATTTGTAGTGGCTCAATAAATACTTATCAGTTATTCACTGTTAAAGATTTCTCATACTCAAATGTAACAAGTATTATTTCCTTAGAGAATGTGTATTATTATTATTATTATTTTCTTTTTTTGAGACGGAGCCTCAAGCTGTCACCCTGGATAGAGTGCTGTGTCATCACAGCTCACAACAACTTCTGATTCCTGGGCTCAAGCGAGTCTCCTGCCTCCGCCTCCCATACTTTCTTAGGAGATTTGTACAGTTTCAAATCTGTACGGTTTAAATTTGTACAGTTTTAATAGGACAGCTTTGTTTTAGATGTATTGTGTTTTTTGAGACAGTCTCACTTTGTTATCCTTGGTAGAGTGCTGTGGCATCACAGCTCACAGCAACCTCAACTTCTTGGGCTCAAGCCATTCTATTGCCTCTGCTACCCAGGTAGCTGGGACTAGAGATGCCTGCCACCACACCCAGCTATATTTTAGACACAAGGTCTCACTCTTGCTCAGGCTGGTCTCGAACTCCTAAGCTTAGATAATCCACCTGCCTTGGCCTCCCAGAGTCCCAGTATTACAGGCATGAGCCACCATGGTTGGCCCTGTTTTAAATCTTGAGAACACTTTTCCCCTCCCCTGTTTTCATCTAATTATCTCATTCCTTTCTTCTTGTGATATATTTTTTCTATATAATCCACTTAATTAAATTTTTCATTTTCTGTTCTGTGAAGAGGAAGAGTGATTTGATAGTTAGCTCCAAATTTTTAGCAAGATTTTTTTTTCTAGTTTATGAGAAGCAGACAAAATTCAATGAGGTGAAACTATTGACAGTAAGACTTGGTATGTATGAGTGTGACAGTTGGCAGTGTGGGCCCTCCACCCCACGCTATGGGTTAACATTAAACTGCTGAACTCTCTGTGGTTTACATTTTTCATCTGTAAATGCAAAGAGCAAAAGTACTTATTTCATAGGATTACTGTAAGGATTGAATGAGATTGTAAAAAAAAAATAAGAACAAAATCTCAAAGAGCTTATTAAAGTCTTTATTGTCAAAAAAGGAATACAATCTGACTAAGTCTAGTTCTTAATCTCATGATAACTGAAACTGTTATACCTCATCACAGCTGGTTTATTTTTTCTTTGGCATAAGCATTTCCAACCACAGATCAACTTAAAAAAAAAAAAAAGAAACTACAAAAAAATGGAAGATTAAAGCAGTCAGGTCATCTGTCATGAAAAAGCAGAAGCAGCATGCCTCTGTTGAATCCTAGGACACATTCTTGCTTGTGAACCTGCTTAATAATTGGCAGATGCTTGAAGAAATCTGTTAATCATGGTCAAATCCTAAATATGTTTAGCCCTTTTGAGGACAGATTTCCTGAACCATATAGGTCATACAATGAACCTGTCCCTGGATCTCAAGTATGCTGCTTTTATTTTCCTACTAGCTCTAAGTTTACCACTACTAGTTTTATAACTCTGCTCTCAATAGTTGACATCAGGCCTTCAGAACTTAGTTTTAGGAATTGGCAGCAGCAAGAATAAGGCAACAACACTCTTCCTGTATCTTGCTCATTACTTTACGTTTTGCGTAAGTGTTCTCTTTAATACGTAGTGCATCATTTACAACAGATATTTCATAAATGTATATTAGCTTCCTAACATGGAGTTTTTCGTGGTTTAGTTTTGAGAAATAATTTGAATAAACCAAGGTTAAAAAGGTAGGGTAGCTACACATTTTTTGGGGGGGGAGGACAGAGTCTCACTTGGTCACCCTTGGTAGAGTGCCGTGGCATTTTAGCCCACAGCAATCTCAAACTCTTGGGTTGAAGGAATTCTCTTGCTTCATCCTCCCAGGTAGCTAGGACTATAGGTGCCCCCACAACACTTGGCTATTTTTAGAGATGGGGGTCTCGCTCTGGCTCAGCTTGGTTTTGAACTCGTGAGCTTAGGCAATCCGCCTGCCTCAGCCTCCTAAGTGCTGGAATTACAGGCGTGAGCCACCAAGCCCTGCCGGTAGCTACCCTTTAAAGTAAATCATTGAAAATGCTATTCAGGGTGGCACCTGTGGCTCATTGAGTAGGGCGCCGGCCCCATATACCGAAGATGGTGGGTTCAAACCTGGCCTCGGCTGAACTGCAAAAAAAAACAAAACAAAATAAAATGCTGTTCATTCTTAAATATGTAATTCAATTTTTCTACTTTTAGAGAAAATTTTTTCTCTAAAAATGTCTTTTATTTTTTTAAGGTATCCACATTTCTAATTAACATGGATATTCTTTACATCTTGGTTCCCTTGATTAAAACATACTCATACAAAACTCCTTTCAGTTAAATTGAAACAATTACTTTACTGTATGTGGCCTCTACTCCCGTAAAAAGGGGAGTTCATTTATCTTTCCTGAGGGGCAAGGTGAGAGCGGGCTTTTTCTTTTTCTTTCTTTCTTTTCCTTTTTTTATTTTATATTGCACAGGAGGTCTTAGAGGCCTCACGAGGCGTGACAAAGCAAGGGCAGGTATTGATTATCCACAATAAGGACAGCAGCCCTCTCAGGACCCCACCAGGAGCTCTTGTTAGAAGGTCATCCTTTAGCTGCTCTAGCAGGGCTCCATGCAGATGAAGCAGGGATGCGACTGTAGACAGTACCCAAGGTGCGCCAGGTCACCGTCTGGACTGCAGCGCTGTGTGTCACTCAGCTTTCTTGTTACCCTGGGGAAGCCAGTGCTGCACTGAATAATCAAAGGCTTTGTGATATTCCGAGAGCCTGACACATCGCTCTCTTGCCTGTACAGAAATAGAGGGGAAGGATGTTCCAGTTAAAGGACACATCGAGTATAGAGGCCTGATAGAGCAGACGGCGGTCTGTGAGGGTTTTAGGAACAGAGTTGATACACTTGGTGATTAATGGGATAAGGAATGTGAACAAGGGGCTTAAAAACTGACACTGAATCTTTTGGTTTGGATAACTTGCTATATCAATCAAGAAAGGAAATATTACCGAAGGAGGAGAGTATGAGAAAGAGGGAGTGAACTCACCAACACTGTGACTGGTCCTCTCCATATGTGATTTTTTGATTCCTATGGAAACCCTAATACAGAAAACTTTATTGAGACTAAGTAATTTGCCCATGGTTACAAAGCTAAAGAGACAGAACTGGGATTCATGCTCAGGATCCTCTCGCTGCCAAGCCAGTGGCCTTTTGTACCAGCTTCATGGTGAATGGAACACGAGCCACACTTAGGCTGCTACTAACACAGTGTTCCAGTTCCAGAAAACAAGCCCGTCAACTGAGTAGAACTATCCCTAATAAATGCATAATTATTGTTAAGGACTCAGCGTCCGCAACCCAACCTGCACAGTCATGCTTTCTCAGTTTGCATCAAGTGATGAGTATATAGTTAAAGAGAAATGTAAGCACATAATTGAACCACTCCAAATATAGCACCATGGAGTTTTGCTATTTTGGTAATTGTAAATTTGATTATAAGCCTTGAAACCAAATATCAAACATTCCTATACTGAACAAATTGTCATTCATTATTCTTTCTTATATTGAAGCTTCCTTACTGGAAACTTTTATATTAGAAGTGCTTCCTACATTTGTTCAATGTGCTACTTCAGATACGATTAACTGCCTTAGAGCACAGGTTGGCTCAGGTCCTAAACAACAAAGGTGGGGAGAAATGTATCATTGTTTCCATTTCCCATCATAGACAACTGTCCACCGAAAAGAAGCCATACTGAGCAAAATAATTTCAAGAGGTTTATTCTGAGCCAAATTTGAGGACCATGACACTCTTGAGCAAGTGGACTTGTGGTTCTGGGGTTATAGTTTGGTTTCATACATTTTAGGGAGAGAGAAATTACAGGTGAGGTCATAGAAAACACAAATTGGTTTGGCCCCAAAAAGCTGGGACATCTGTTGGGGGGGGCACTTACAGGTGATAGATGGGTTTAAAGATTCTTCAGCAGACAATTGGCTGAAAAAGTTAGGCTATATCTAAAAGACTCTGTTGAGAGTGAAAAGGAATGCTTAGAGTATAAATGTCTTAACACAATAATTAAGTAAGTGAGGTGAAGGCTATGTTAACCAGTTTGATGTAAGCATTCCAGATTGTATATAAAATCAGCACATTGTACTCCATAAATGCATTAATGTATATAGTTATGATTTAATGAAAAAGAAGATAAAGTGTCTGTTAATTACAGGCAAAGTACTGAACTGACTCAAGTGGTTTGTCGTGTATGTTAAGGACCTGCAGGTAGGTCTTGCATAGCCTCAGTCCTGTTAGTAAGTCATACAGGACCCCTCTAAGAAGGGGAGGGGCGATGATGGGGCAAGTCTTATCTCCTTTCTCATGGCCAACAACTCAATTTTAGGTATTCTCTTGGCTAAGAGGGGGTGATGTCAGTCACTTAGGGGAAGTCTTAAAATTTTATTGCAGTTCACAGAACATGGAAGCCATGTTGTACAAGATTCAAAGCAGTGATTCTTGAAGGGTGGTCTTAGAATACATCATTGAATTGACAATTAATGCATCAGTGTCTGGGCCCTACTCCAAATCTACTCTGAAAAAAAATTATTGCAAAGTTACCTAGGAATCTGCATTTTACTAAATGTCCAATGTGATTATCATACATGCTGATGATGATATTAGTGAAACAAATGGTCAAAATGTAGACAGACCACTATTACAATACGGTGGTATTCAACAGCAGAGATAGCTCCCCAGGGTAATAAGCAAGACCAGGCCCTTAGAAATAGTTTCTTTATAACCATGTATTGTTTGGTTTTTTCCTACTTATTCTGAGGGACACACCAAGTAAAAAGTCATTGTTTCATTTGCTAACAACCCCTGCTGCAGTACACATACCTCATACCTATAGTGCTGATGGTCTTCTAAAATGATGCCTCTTGCTAGTTAAATTTACGGACTTTGTGTGAGAAGGGTATTTCATATGCCACAAAAAACTGGTGTTCAATTTTTATGATTGTGTTCTGACTATTCTTTTTAAATTTCTGTAGTTGTAATCAATAGTGATTTTTAATAGCTAGCCAAGCTTATTTTTCTTCCAAGTAGGGCTCTATTATAGTGCTATGCAATGCCACCCCAATACGATACTCTATCAATGAAACCAGAAGCAAAAATATGTCCCATAGTTAGCACAGCAGGCCATGGTCACTTTGATTTCTACAGAAATCAGTATGAAACAGAAAATGTCAACAAAGGTCAAAACAAAAGTTGTTACTGAAAGTTTGATAATTATCCCCAGTGCTGAATCAGTGAGAATGAAGAATAAGGGCAAGTAGTTTGAGGAAAAGGAAAGAGAGGGTTATTAATTGGCCTGCAAATGAGGAGGGAAGGGGGCTAGCATCTCAAAGACTGCCATTCTCCTGTTCCCCCTTTAGGCAGAAACACAGGGCTTTTTAAAAGGGCAGGCAGGGGTCCTGTGGTTGGCAGGTCAGCATCACATGTTGTGTCTTCAGGGTGTTGTTTAGCTATAATTGGTGGTTTGGGTAGACCTCACCTCCTGCCAAGTTGATGGTGGGTGGTCTCTCGACCTTTGTCTGGACAATTCTGTTGAGCCACCACCTGTGGTTTGAGACACTAGAAAAGAAATGAAAAGAAACAGCAAAAAACATTTCCTGCCCCTTTGACTACTGGCCTCAGGAAAAGGAGGATGGTTTCAATTCCCCCAAAGGGTGGGTTTTCAGAGAGACAAGTCAGAAAAAACATTCCCTTGCCCTTTTCTGACCTTTGCCTCTATTACAAAGTGTTTCTGGAGACAACTTTATGGTTCCAAAATTCCATTTTTTTATATATAGAGAGAGAGATCTAGAAAATAATTTGATTTATTCCATGTGGTTAAAGGGGTGAGATGTTGATTGAAGACTCTCAGTCAAAAACCTTTTGTGCCAAGAAACTATACTTAGTGCTAACAGAGTGTCTTTTAAAGAGATACTTCACTAAGCTCTTGGAAAATAAGCACAGTAGACACCATCTACTCACCGGTGGAGCCTGAGTCCTTTCTTCACAAAGTTAAATGTATTACGGTTTGTGATGTTAATGAAGATTCATTTGGGAGCATTGGCCAAAGCATTGCAGCATAGAATTAGTATAAAAGCTCAAAGAAGTGAGAATTAACCAGATTTTATAATTATGAATAATTCTGTTTAAAACATACAGCTGAAAAGTTGAAAAACTCAGGCAACTTCCTTGATATTTGTCTACAACATTAAGCTCTGATATTTTCAGTTACTTTTATTAAATTTGCCAGCCCCTTCCCTGAAGTAGTCCAGAGACTCCTTTGAGAGCTATGATATATGCATATGAAAAGACAAGTCATCAAATAATGACACATTTATCCTAAAGTTGAGGGTCAGAGGAGATAGCTCAGGTTGGAATAATCAAGAAGAAGAAGGGAAGAAGGGGCCATTGAGCTGAACCTTGTATAGGAATGAGGAAGCAAAAAATGGGAGTGGATAGTGGAAATCACTCTGATGAAAATGGAGAGTGCATGTGATATATGATGTACTTAAAAATAGTTGTAGGAGAACATGGGCAGTGAGGAGGAGTAAGAAATGAGGTTGGAAACCAATTCCTTGAAAACTGATAGGTTCTTTTGGACTTACAGAAGTTCGTGTAACACCTGTCTTGGAGTCTTCAAAATATATACTCCTGAGAATAAAAGGGCCAATGCACCTCTTTTGTTTTGTTGAGACAGAGTCTCACTATGTTGCCCTAGGTAGAGTGCTATGGCATCACAGCTCACAACTCTTGGGCTTGAGCAATTCTCTTGCCTCAGCCTCCCAAGTAGCTGGGCCTATAGTCACCTGCCACAACACCTGGCTATTTTTTGTTGCAGTTGTCATTGTTGTTTAGCAGGCTCAGGTTGGGTTCAAACTTGCCAGCCTCAGTGCATGTGACTGGTGCCTTAACCACTGTGCTACAGGCGCTGAGCCCAATGCACCTCTTGGTATTCACAGGCTTAGTTGTCTATAACAAGAGTCCAGTGTATTAGTCATCACAGGTCTAGGGTAAAAAACCAACTGTTGGTTCACTAATTCCACTTCATTTCATCTCCTCCTAGGCTTTTTTCCTATTTCGCTGGTTTCACTCCTTCCCTCTTTTTCTCTGATCATCATTCATTTTTGCCCCTTTTCTCCAGAGGGGAAAAGCAAGCAAGCAAGCAAACAAGAACCCCCTCCCCCATCTCCTGCAGAGCAGATTTACCTGACTCTGTTGTGTTCCCTGCTGACATCCCAGCTCTGACCGGTTGGGAAGGAGTGACCAGTCAAGGTGTTGCAGGAAGATGAGGCCCAGTGGAGAGAAAGAGCACCTAAACACCATGTTTAAAAGAGGAAAATCTTTATGAATTTCTCTCGCTGGAGCAATGCACAGAAGAATTCAAAATGGGCATGCTTCCCAACTGGCTCAGTTTTCTCCTTTTTATCCCCAGTCAAAAAGTTCCAGTCCATGGGGGCGGTGCCTGTAGCGCAAGGAGTAGGGCCGCCAGCCCCATATACCAGAGGTGGCGGGTACAAACCGGGCTCTGGCCAAAAACTGCAAAAAAAAAAAAAAAAAAAAAGGTTCCGGCCCATAGGTACCTTTCTCATTGGTCAGTTTGAATCAAGCTGGAGACCACGGACTTTCTCAGGAGCAGAAGCAAGCGTCAGCCTCCAGGTCCCAGGAAGTTAAGTTTTTACAAATTCCTAAGAGCCGAGTCCCCACGGGAGGACCTCGCAGGTGTATCCTTGGGGTCTCCTTGAGAAGACCTCTGTTCTCTTGACCTTACTTTTCCCGGCCAGCCTCTGGCAAAGGTATTTCTGAACAAAGACAGTTTTCTTCCTAAGAAAAATTATAGTGCGGGTTACTAAAATTCTAAGAAAAATTAACCTCATTACACGTACAATGACAATGACAAATATAGTAAATACAATCTTCCACTTTTGTTCCTGAAACTGGAGTTCTGTGTCTCACTAGCTTGACACTCCATCCACATTTTCCTTCTAAATGGCAGTTGTTTTATTTCTGGGTAATCAGCGCTCTCTCTCTACTCTCACCCCTTTCCCCTCTCCTCCCCTCCCAATAATGATGAGCGAGATATTAAACTCTCCGTGTCAGGAAGAGTCACTCAAGACTGCGTGTCCTTTAAACTGCTCCCTAGAAGCAACTAATATCCATTACTCTTTAAAGACTTCTTGCCCAACATAATGTGAGTTTTACATTCACATACATCCTCTTATTTAATTATCCCGATAACCATATGAGAGGTATAATTATCCCCATTTTTATGGATATGGGAACATAAGATTAGAGAAATGAAATAACTTGTCAAAGACAATATGGCAAATTCAGGACAGAATGAGGATTTGAAAGCAAGTTAGTCTGATTCCTTATTACTTTTTATTAGTTCAGCTTTTCTCCAAAATTTTTCTTACATCTTTAGTCTGACTGAAAGAAGAATTGCAGCTGCATTAATGTGAAAATTGCCACCAATGTGTCATCTCTCAAATTAGCATTTAAATTTAAAACTTTCAACAAATATGCCTCATATTAATGAGCCCTATTATGCATTTTCCTGAACTCCAATCATGGAAAACACCGAATCAGTTGATTTTTCCATTTTCTTTTTTTTTTTTTTTTTTTTGAGACAGAGCCTCAAGCTGTCACCCTGGATAGAGTGCTGTGGCATCACAGCTCATAGCAACCTCCAATTCCTGGGCTCAAGCGAGTCTCCTGCCTCCACCTCCCAAGTAGCTGGGACTACAG
>CAUYRH010155292.1:0-43647 GCA_963574655.1 Perodicticus potto | reverse complement strand
TCTTTTTCTACTTTATCGGCATTTTCCTTCAATGTTTCCTTCATTTCCTTGATTGTTTTCATCATCTGTATTCTAAATTCCCTTTCTGTCATTTCTAACATTTCCTTATAGGTGGAATCCTCTGCAGTATCTACCTCACAGTCCCTTGGGGGGGTTGCTCTGGATTGGTTTTTCATGATGACAGTTTTCTGCTGATTGTTCCTCATGAGTGATTTCTTTTATCTGTTTCCTTGCCTTAATTTTCCTTTCACTTCCTGTTCATTAAATTGCCGTGCCTCTGGACTAGGCTTTTGATGAGTCCTTTTGGTACAGGATCAGAACGATGAGAAGATTGAAGAGCAAGAAGGAAAAAAAAGAGAGAGAGAGAGAGAAAAAAAGAGAGAGAGAGAAAAGAAAGAAAAAGAGAAGAAAAAGGAGAAAGGAGAAAGGAGAGTGGGTGGGTAGAAGGAACTATTGACAAAAAGAAGAGAGGGACAGAAAGAGGGGATTGGGAGCAATATAGGTGTACAGTAGGGTACTTTGACCCAACCTTAAGAACCCCCAACCTCTGGGGGTGCTGAGTTGGGGTGTTTAGGCCAGCAGCTCTTTGCCAGACTGTGTGAACCCAGTACCCCACCTCCACCAAGTAGACAGGAAAGACAAAAATGCAATAAATCAAACCAAAACAAGCAAACTGAAAACTTTACGGGATAAAATTGGGGGAAAAAAACAATTAATATGAGTAGAAACACTAGTAAAATTGAAGTTCTAATTGTTGAAAAAGGCAACAATGGAAAATTATATTTAAACTAGAAAAGTGAAGAAATAAAATAAAAAAAAGAAAGGAAAAATCTTTAAGGAACATGCTGAAATTAAAAACAAAATAACAATAAGAAAAACAAACAAACAACAACAACAACAAAAAAAAACACAAAGAAAAACAAAACCAAAAACAAAGAAGTATATATATCTTGCTGATACTGTCTGGACAAGAGGTGATCTTCTGGGGTATATGTTAGTCACAATGTTGATACAGCTGTACAAAATGGAGACTGGAACCTCTAATGATTTCTCAAACCCTGCAGAGTGGAAAGCTTAAATCTTCCTCAACCTCCTTAGAAGGCACTTTAAATTACTAACTTGGGCTAAGCAGAAGCTTTCCCAGGATAGCGCTTGTGGCTGGGATCACTCCTTAAGTGGCTATCCACTTACCCAGTGTTCCAAAACCAGTCTCACCCTCTGCCCCTGAGGGCTAAGGCTGCAAGGCTTCTCAGTCCCCGCCTTTAGGCTGCTCAGTCACTAGATTACCTGCTCCCACCTGATGCTTGTTCTGCAACCCTGAGGGTGGAGCTTGCCAGGGCAGTTCTCCCACAATGGCTCCACACAGCTCACAACCAAACACTGGTAGCTCCGTCTGGCTTGGTGGCCCAGTCTGGGGACACAGACAACACTCAAAGACCTCTGCACTCTTGCCCAAGTTCTCCCAAGGCAGTTCAACCAAGTGCCAAGTCCAAAAGAAACCCAAACAGCTCACAGGTATAGGCCTTTACAGCTTGCAGTCTCACTGCTACTACACCCACAGCTGCCAGCACGATTAGACTGAACGAACACACACAACCACTTGCCAGATCTCCATCGCTTTTGCCTACCTCAGGGGGTCCAGAAGTCCCTGCATCCCCAAAGGGATGTTTCTGGGCAGATTGCACCAGCCAGAGATGCTGGAAGTCTTCTTTCCCCAGTCTCACCATGCTCAGTTGCAAGTAAGCTGTCACTTAGCCGCCATCTTGCTCCACCTCCCTTTAGTGAATATTTTGATCACATACGTCATTTGCATTTTATTTATTTGTGTTGGTTTTCAACTTTCTCTTGGACTGTCACTGAGCTTCCATAATATTTTGTATTTGTTATGTGGCATTTCAAAACTTTTCTTTTGGATGGAATAAATTGCTGAAGAGCTTATGTGATCCTTTAAGGATGTTTCTCCACTCTGATTTGTTGTTGTTTTGTTTTGTGTGTGTGTGTTTGTTCTTGTTTGTTTTTTCATACTGCCAGAGTTCTTTGGCTAATTCCTTCTTATCTGGAGACACTGTCACTTCTTATTTTTGACTTTACTTTTATTTATATGAGACCATTTTCTTTCTTTAAGGTGTGACTGGTAGTGTATGTCAGGAAAGGATCCTTAACTCCATTTGTGGGTATGGCCAAGAAGTAATAGATATCCTTAGTATGGTGGTTTTCTCAAATGATTGTAATTTGTAGGCTGCAGTAGCAATATATGCACTCACTATATAGGAAAGGTTCAATGCCTATTGGTGAGAAGGAGACATGGAAATGTCTGTAATCTTACCTTAGTCCTCAGCCCTATGTGCTTCTAATAGTAAAAATTTCATCAGGATATCCTGTTTGGCCTGCAGGCCAGTAGGTGGCACTTGAGGGAAAGGTTTATCCAAACCATGCATAATTGAAATAGCAAAAGTTGAAATGGGCTGCATGAGTTGACCTCCCTGACATTAGGTTGTACTGACAGGAGAGAGCTAGATGTGGTCTAAATGTCATAACTATGCTTGGCCTTAAGCTATCAGAATAGGCTCAGATGTTCAAGGCAATGGTTAGGACCCAGCAACCCTGGAAATACTGGGTAGGGGTGGGGTGGGAGTTCTTATAGTCTGTCACCTCCAAGGCTGATTAGAGAGATTAAGCCAGGAGGTGCTGGATCACACAAGTTCATGTCCAGACTACTCAGAGGGTGGCACAAGCACTGATCCAATGGAGATCAAAGGTCCCTTCCCAGTCTGCTCTGAGATCCCTGGTGGGGTGGAGATGCCCCCACCACACTGCAGAACCCACTCACAGGAGAGGGATAATCCAGAGCCCACAGTCTAGTAAGCCAAGTGATGTTCAGGTCACTTCTCCTCTGACCTAGCACATCTCCCTCTGGCTTCTGGCTACTGGCAGCCAGCTAAACCAGCAGGCCATTTAAAAGGCAACTGCTCTCAGGTAGCACGGCTGGGCTAAACTGCAAGCCTCCCAGCCAGGATTAAGTGTTGTTGCCATTTTTGAAGAGGAGAGCTGTCTCACGTATGCACCACATCACAAACGTACAACACACTGTCCTTTCCCTTCTGTCCACATGGGCTCACTCTACACGTGTGATCAATTCACAGATCTACTCATCACCACCCTGAACAAAGCAGTCAAGTCCTGGCAGTAGAGGGACAAGCCAAGAAACCCATTCCCAGACATCCTGAGACCACATGCTAACTCTGACCAGGACCAGCACGTTCATCTCAGGCTGCCCATGGGCAGGCTCAAGCCAGCCACTTGGTGGTTCACTGCAGGTCCAGTCATGAGGAGGAGGAAGCGTTCTGCTCTTCTTGGAATCAGCCAAGTCGGCAGGGTCTGGGAAAAGGCCAAAAGGTTTGGAGGTCCCTTGTTTGCCAGAGTTAAAATGACATAACTTGATTTTGGAGCGCATGACACCTACTCCCTCCTTGACCTGGAACCAAAATAATATAGGCTTCAGGGAAGAGATCAAAGCATTGGGGAGGGACTCCTGATTTGTTTTTGGTAGTGGTATCTGGAGTTTGGAAACCTTTACAAACTCCAAGTGATCTCCCCACACTTAGGAAGGCTGTGAGTATCAAGGAGCTCCTCTTTAGCCAGGGGTTGCTCAAAGTTTCCTAGAAGAAGCACAGGACCCTAAAGATCTCCTGCTTACCCTCTCCTTGTCCTCAGGGCAATACACTCAGCCAGTCCATCCTCAAATGTCACCTCAGGGTCTCCCATCTCTTTTATCTTCACTCTTTGACTCTCCCTGATAATTTATTCAAAATGTAGGTTTATGGTAGATGTCCTAGTTAGTCTCTGGAAGAGAAACTCACACCAGCTGCTTTAGTCAGCCATCTTGGCAAATGCCTAGTTGTTGATTTTTAAGAGAAATCCTATCTCACCTTTAAGTCAAAGCTCATTTTCCTGTATAGTTTTTTAATGCAAACTTTTTCAAAAGAGTTTATGATAGAGTTTATTCATTCATATTGAATGAATTGACATGTATGTATGGGATGATCAATTTAGCATGAAATTCCAATGTTTTCCAGACAAAATGGCAGGGAAATATATGTAGTTCTAAAGTATGTTTTCTTGTTTGCTATATAGTTATATATTGGAATTAGAATGTGTTTTTGCTTGTAGCATTTTCATAAGCAAAAATAATAATAAAATTCATAAAAACAAATAATACAGTGACGAGAGATAGAATAATCTTGTTATTCTTTCTTACAGTGGACCAAAATGTCCTAGAAGAGTATAAAATATTGCATTATAATCATCGAGTACCTAAGACAAATTAGCTATTTGTAAACAGCAAAAAAAAAATTTACATTTGTTAATAGTTTCCATAGAGGAATCAAACGAGCATTAAAATCTCTATAAATAATCGGCTGAAATTGTATAGAAGGCTTTTTTTGTTTCAATTTATAAATAGCTTCTAATATGTGAAGCATAAATAGACTTTTTTTCCTTTCAGTCTAAATAAAAGGTTCTGAGTTTTCCGGTTTACCTATTATACATTTTAGCCCCCAAATTAATTTCACATTAAATTAAGGCTTCAATTTATTTATTTTTTAATCTGCAGGTGCATCTGGATTTTATTTTTTAACCAGGGTCTGTGATAAAAATATTAATTGTATGGAGATTGGAGGTTTGATTTTAAATAATTTATAAATACATTTTGCATATAAACAATTAGAATGTTTTTAGAACTATATATGCCAGTGTTTATTTTTCCCACCCATTACAAATAACTAACAATTGACTTTCTTGATTTATTTTTATAAGCCCAAATCATATTTTTCAAAATTCACCTAGGAAGGCTAATGCATGCTTCAACATAGCTACAGTGGAGAGTAGATTTAAACTGAAATCAAATTCTGGTATATAGGCACAGTAAATATTTCATGAAAGCACTTGAAGAAAGATCCTTCAGTGTCCTCAGTAAGATTGCTCTTCTCAGGTAATACTACCACCTGCAGTATTTATTGGCCTTTATACAGATAAGTAAGGTTGCAGACAAGATGTTGTTATTTTGAATGAATAATCCCAACTTCAATTGAATATACAATGTCTGTTTCAGCATCTAGAACCACATTTTTTTGGAAAAAATTATGTTAAAAACATTAAGAAGATTTAGTTTTGGGGTAGAAATACATGCCTCATTTTGCTTACTTTCTGGTACATACAAATGGTGAAAGTAATACAGGTCATATAAAAAAATGAATCTACTACATCTAAAGGGATTTTTTTGTACATGTACTTATATTGAGAAAGGATATTTTTGTATAAAACTTTATACAGTTTTTATATGATTAACTTTTTTCACATATTCACTATATTAAACGATATTTATACTAATTTTAATCATAAGAATAAACATTAAGACTATACACATGTGAATATGAGATTTGTCTAAACACAGTAGCCATGTATGATAATTATCATTAAAGAGTACTATTTTGTACTGGCAAAGTATTCCTGATAATGGTAAGTCAACATTTTTGACTACGTATTTATATTAAACAAGATAGTAAGTAGAGATAAAGAAACTCAATGACTAAAACATACCTATATGTTTGTCATAAAACTAAAAAATTACATTTTAAATGATTGAGTAATGTCAAAATATTTTCTTGCCATAAAAATATTTGTCATTAAATTAACTAAACCTTGCCTTTACCATGTTTTTCAAAAAGCTTGTTTTCTCAAAAACATTCAATTCCAGAAAAAATATAAGAAATCTAACAAATTGAAAATATATTAAGAAGAATTTTATGAATATGCTGAAAGTAAAATAACCATACATACTCTTTTAGTTGAACTTATATACAGGTTTTCATTATGATATTTTCTCAGCAAATATCTCATATACATGAAGGAGATAACAAATTGAAGAAAATGCAGCCTTGAGAACATATTGTTTTCATAAATAAGTTATAAATAACTTATAGTTTAAAAATAAATTTTAAAATTATTGATAACTCAATTTGTCTTTGCAAATATTATGATAGCAATATTCAAAAAATCTAAGAACAAATTTCCTCTTGTTCTTGCTCTGCTCTTGCTTTAAGAGCAAATTGTTTGGCTCTAAAATATTGTTCAAATAAAATTGTCTATACAAACTTCATTGAAGTTTTGCTGATCCAGGACACAATTTAGAAAAGAACTTCAGAAAACAAAGTAACTTAGAAAGTACTATAGTTAGAAATCCCCACTGCATAAAAACATGTTTTAGTCTATTGTTAATTAAAAAAACTCAAGAGATTTACATTCAACATAATGCTAACATAAAATTATTCAACTTGATGAAGGAGAATGTACAGACTGTGACAGTTAAAAGGGCATTGCCCTGGGTGGATTAAATTTAGTGAGAATAAAATCTTTAACAGTTAAATAGCTTTTTAGAAATTTTTGAATGTGAAATGTCTGTAGGCTGTCAAATAGCTTAGTTCATTCAAGGGTGAATGAGTCAAATATGCAATAATGTCTACGTTCTCTTGATTTATTCGTTATTTGTAACTTATTTTAAAGAGTACTAACAAACTGCTTAGGTAAGTTCATAAGGCAAACATTTGTACAGTGAATCTATGAGGTATTTACAGCTATAATTCCCCAATAAATATAACATGTGAAACACAGAGTAGAAACACGATTCCATGCTTTGTTGAAAATCTTATTCTAGGAATGTTTCATTAATACAATGAGTGCATAAATCTTTTCTACTATTCTTAACTTTCAGCTTTGTGTTTTAGTTAGTTTTTTTTTTTTTTTTTGGTTGGTTTTTGTTTTTACAATCCCAACAGAAATTATTTATTTATTTTTTCATGTTAATGTGAGAGTACAAACAACTAAGGTTATATTGTTTGCATTTGTTCAGTAGAGTCCCTCTTATAGTTGTGTCCTCCTCCTAAGAAGTGTGCCATATACCCTAAATGTGTTTTAGTTTTAAATTTTATGTTCAGAAAATGTAAAAAAGAAAAGATAATTTATTGATTCATTTAAATATTGAAGTACAATGGTTTTTATTACCTACTATGGAGGGTTTTTTCCTTTTTTTTTTTTCTTTTCCCTAGGTCACATAATGATCATGAGATATTTCTGGAAGAGTTAGTCAAAAATCAGTTCCAGGTGGTGGGCTTGCTTTCTTCCCCAGCTGGCCACTTTAAATTTCTCTATGGTACTGGAAATTCTACCAGCCTTCCTTTCTTCTTAGTCACTTCTTCTTCCAGCTAAAATCCTGTGTAATATGCCTGTCATCACAGCTCAAAAAAAATGTTCCCTTGCATAGCTCACATTAGTGTACCGCAAGCAAACTACTCTCTTTCCCAATGTCAGCTTTTTTTGGTTATAAAGATTGCCCCCTGTATCAATCAGGATTCTTCAGTGAAATAGGATGACTACATATATAAGAAGAAATGTATTATGGGAATTGGCTCACATGATTATTGAGACTGAGACTGAGGCCACAACATGCTATCTGTAAGGTAGAGCACCAGGAAAGATAGTGGTATAATTTAGTCTAAACCCAAAAGCCTAAGATCCAAGATAGCCCATGGTGTAACTCTCAGGCCATGAAGTCTAATTGGGGTGTGGAGGTGAGAGTTGGGAAACTGGTTTAAATCCAGGTTTTCTCCATTTTTCTGCCTCTATTGAATGCCTCAGTAGTTCAAAAGTCTTGTCTTCTTTATCTGAGATACTTCTGACATTTCAGCAATTTCTATATTGGGATAGGAGAGAAATTTCAGAAATTTCTCTGTTGGATAGGATTCTGTTGAATTTTCTTTGATGTCCCCAGTAAGCATTGATCTGCCCTGATTTTTCATGTTGCCAGAGTTCTTTAGCTGATTCTTCCTGATGAATATTTTCAGCTTCTTCCTCTTTTTCTCTTTATTAATATGTTAATTATACTTTTTTAGTTGAATTGATAGGTTTTCCCTGATGATACCACTCCTCATCGTTGCAGTGCCACTGTTGCACTAAGACAGAGAAATGATGAATCTGCAGCCCAAGGCAGTGCCTCCAGGGGAACAAGATCAGAAGGCAGTACTGGCCCAGATCAAAGGTTATTTACCAGTGTTGTCTGTGCCCACCAAATCAAGCTCAAGAAGCTACCCAGCTGACGACACTGGCCCAGAGTTCAGAAGCGATACTTATGCACTGGACACCATCCAGTCAATCAAGTACTGAGGGCTGTAGCTCAGAACTTTTCATTCCTTATCCAAGTTCTCATTATTGTAGATAAATTATGAAGAAAAAGTTGTTTAGGAAAGCCTACACAATGTAGATGGTGATAGAAATTTCTGTGGCTCAGAATTTCATCTGAAGCTTCCTTCAGATCCTGAAAATGGGGCTAGATGCAGTGGTTCACACTTGTAATCCTAGCATTCTGGAGGGCCAAGGTGGGAGCACTGCTTGAGTTCACAAGTTCAAGACCAGCCTGAGCAAAAATCAAGACTCTGTCTCTACTAAAAATAAAAAAAAATGAGGCAAAAGATCACTTGAGCCCCCAATAGTTGGAATTTGCTGTAAGCTATGATGATGCCATGGCACTTTACCTAGGGCAACAGCTTCAGACTCTGTCTCAAAAAAATAAATAAATAAAAAAGAAAGAAAAAAAAGAAAAGAAAAGGAAATAAATGACTAGAATAGAGAAATGCCAACACACTGAGTCCAAATGAAACAAGGGTCCTTTAATTTATCAGCCAGGCCGAGAGAAGGCTTATGTCTCAAAGTCTCTAGACGCTCTTTTTCTTTTACTTTATCATTTTCTACTTTATTACTTCAAATTAACAACCACAATAAAGCTCAAAAAGGTCCAATATTTACATAGGAAAAAAGTATAAAATTTCCCCAAAACTTCTTCAGTATTTTTTTTTTTCAGTTTTTAAATTACAAAGTAACAAAAAGCTCTGCTCTGAAATAAAAAAAAAAAAAAAAAGGAAAAATGGAAAACAGAGGTGAATAGATTACCAAACACACACAGAGAAAACAAAAATAAAAACAAAAAACAGGAGTTAACAGGGAAGGATGGGAAAATCCAATACTCGGTCCTAACCTCAGGCTCCTCCTTAGAAAAGTGAAACCCAGGGCAAGGGCAGACCCTAGGTGACTATCAGAACCAGGGGAGTAATTTATGTCCCTAGCCATATGTTTTTTGAAGTAGTCTCCACAGATTCTTCCCTAAGACCAAGAATGGCTGGTGGGGCTGCCACAGGCTGATGACAGAATATTCACTGAGAGAGTTATGGGATCATTCCAAGAAATCAAATATCTGAATTATAGGGGTACCTGAAGGAGAAGAAGATGAACCAAAAGGCACAAATTCTCTGATCCAAGATATTATGGCAGAGAATTTCCCATGTATTGCAAGAGACACAAAATTCAGATAGTAGATAGTTTCAGAAGCCCAGTGTGACTCAACCAAACAAAGCATCTCCTAGACACATTGTAATTAATTTTGCCAATGTTAATGTGAAGAAGAAACTTCTGCAAGCAACCAGGCATAAGAATAGTTTTACTTACAAAGGGAAAAGTATAAGGATGACTGCGGATCTTTGAGCCTAAACTTTCCAAGCCAGAAAAGGATGGTAATGGACTTTCAACCTTTTTAAACAAAACAATTTTTAGCCCAGGTTCCTATATCCTTCTAAACTGAGTTTCATTTGTGTTGGAGAAGTGAAATACTTCACTTACATCCATATGCTGAGGAAATTTGCCATGACTCAACCAGCTCTACAGGAAATACTCAGACCCATTCTTCATAATAAGCAAAAGGAGAGTACACCACCAAAGTAAAGCTACACAGAAATTAAAGAACAAAACCTAGCTTCCACAATGATGAGTGGCATAAAAGTAAGCTCTGGAATTCTGAAAAACTAAATGACCAAAACTCGGCCACATATATCAATATTCTCAATTTATGTGAATGGTTTGAACTCTCTTTTAAAGAGTCATAGGCTGGCTGACTAGATACAAAAACTCAGGCCGGATATCTGCTGACTACAAGAAACTCATCTTACCTCAAATGATAAAACAAGACCCAGGATGAAGGAATGGGCAATAGTATTCCAGGCAAATGAAAAGGAGAAAAAAGCTGGGGTTGCAATCTTGTATACAGATACAATGGGATTAAAACCAACAAAAATAATGAAATACAAATATGGACACTTCATATTTGTTAAGGGAAACACAAATATGAAGATATTTCAATAGTTAACATCTAGACACCCTATCTGACCACTCCTTGATATATATAACAAACCCTAATTGATCTAAATTATATGATATCTTCCCACACTATAATAGTTGGACATCTTTACACCCTATGGGCAGTACAGGACAGATGCTCCAAGCAGAAACTAAACAAAGAAAGAATGGACTTGCACAAGATCCTAGAACAAAATGGACTTAACAGACATTTATAGAACACTTTATTCTAACCAAACCAAATACACGTTCCTCTCATCAGCCCAATGATCATCTTCCAAAATTGATCATATCTTAGGTCAAAAGTCTAATCTCAACAAATTCAAAAGAATAGAAATTATCCCCTGTATCTTTTCAGGCCATCATGGAATAAAAGTTGAACTCAACAGCAACAGAAATCTTCATACTCAAATAAAATCATGGAAACTAAATAAACTTATGCTCAATGATAGCCAGGTCATAGATGTATTCAAAAAGGAGATAATTAGATTTCTTGAACAAAACAGTAATGAAGTCACAAACTATCAAAACTTGTGGTATACTGCAAAGGCAGTTCTTAGAGGGAAATTTATAGCATTAGATGCCTTCATCAAGAAAACAGAAAGAGAGCAGGTCAGCAATCTAATGGGCCAGCTTAAGCAACTAGAAAAGGAAGAACAATCTAATCACAAACCTAGCAGAAGAAAATAAATAACCAAAATCAGAGCAGAACTAAATGAAATTGAAAACAAAATAATTATTCAGAAGATCAGTGAAACAAAAAGCAAAAAGTTGATTCTTTGAAAAGATTAATAAAATTGATAAACCCTTTTCTAGACTAACTAGAAACAGAAAAGCAAGCTTTCTAATAACTACAATCAGAAATGATAAAGGGGAAATAACAACAGATACTACAGTAATACAAAAGAGTCTCAACAATTACCACAAAAAACCCCTAATCTCAGAAATATGAAAATGTAGGGAGATGGAACAGTATCTGGAATCACAACATACCTTCCAAAACTCAACCAGAATGATTTAGATATCTTTAATAGACCAATATCAAGTACTGCAGTAACATAAATTATACAAATTCTCTCCCAAATTAAAAGCCCTGGACCAGAAGTTTTCACACCAGAATTCTACCAAACCTTCAAAGAGGAACTAGTTTCTATCATGTATAAACTTTTCCAAAATAGTAAAGAAAGAAGGAATCCTCCCCAACATTCTATGAAGCAAATATCACCCCGATCCCCAAACCAGGAAATGACCCAACAAAAAAGAAAACTATCGACCAATACCATTAATGAATATCAGTGCAAAAATATTCAACAAGATATTAGCAAACAGAATTCAACAACGCATTAAAAAGGTTACATACCACAATCAAGTGGGTTTTATCCCAGAGACACAGGGTTAGCTCAACATATGCAAATCTATAAATATAATACACTAATACACCACATAAATAGAATCAAAAACAAAGACCATATAATTCTTTCAACTGATGCAGAAAAGGTATTTGACAATGTCTAGCATCCTTTTATGATAAAAACACTGAAGGAAATAGGTTTAAAAGGAACTATATTTAAGCAGAAAGAGGCTACCTATGGCAAACCCAAAGCCAATATCATATTGAATGGAGTAAAGCTAAAAGCATTCCCACTCAAATCTGGAACCAGACAAAGATACCCACTGTCTCCACTGGTTTTTAACATAGTCTTGAAAGTCCTAGCCATTGAAATAAGGCAAGGGAAGGAGATAAAAGGAATCAAAATGAGAACAGAGGAGGTTAAACTTTCTCTCTTTACAGATGACATGATCTTATACCTGGAAAACCTCAGGACTCAAATACAAAGCTCTTAGAATTGATCAAGGAAGATAGCAGTATCTCAGCTTAAAAAATAAATACCCACAAGTCAATAGCCTTTGTATACAACTACAATTGTCAAGCTGAGATCAAAATCGAAGACTCTATTCCTTTTACAGTAGCACCAAAGAAGATGAAATACCTGGGAATATATCTAACAAAGGAAGTGAAAGATCTCTATAAGGAGAATTATGAAACTCTGAGAAAGAAAATAGCTGAAGATGTCAATAAATAAAAAAACATACCATGGTCATGGCTGGGATGAATTAAATGTCCATACTACTTGGCTCGGCACCTGTGGCTCAGCGGGCTAAGGCACCAGCCATGTACACCTGAGCTGGCGGGTTCGAATCTAGCCTTGGCCTGCCAAACAACAATGATGGCTGCAACCAAAACATGGCTGGGTGTTGTGGCAGGTGCCTGTAGTCCCAGTTACTTGGGAGGCTGAGGCAAGAGACTTGCTTGAGCCCAGGAATTGGAGGTTGCTGTGAGCTGTGATGCCACGCACTCTATCCAAGGTGACAGCTTGGGGCTCTGTCTCAAAAAAAAAAAGATCTTAAAAAATGTCCATCCTACCCAAAGCAATCAAGATTTAATACAATCCCCTTTAAAGGACCAATGTCATACTTTAAAGATCTTGAAACAAATAGTACTATGATTCATATGGAACCAGAAAAGAACCTGAATAGCAAATATAGTTCTTAGAAATAAAAACAATTCTGGAGGCATCACGTGGCCGGACTTCAGGTTATATTACAAGGTGATAGTGATCAAAACAGCATGGTACTGGCACAAAAATAGAGATACAGATCTATGGAATAGGATAGAGAATTTAGAGATGAACCCAGCCACATGTAGTCATTTAATCTTTGATAAGACATACAAAATCATGCCATGGGGGAAAGAATCCTTATTTGACAAATGGTACTGGAAGAACTGGTTCCCATATACAGAAGACTGAAACTGGACCTGCACCTCTCACCATTGACAAAAAATGATTCTTTTTGGATAAAGGTTTAAATTTAAGACATGAAACAATAAAAATGCTAAGAGAGTGTGGGGAAAACACTTGAAGATATTGGCCTGGGAAAATCTTTATAAGGAAGACCCCCCTAGCAATTGCACCAACACCAAAAATAAATAACTGAAACTTGATTAATCAAAAAAGCTTTTGCTCAGCTAAGAGTACCACAAAAAAATGCAAACAGACAGCCCTAAAAATGGGAGAAGATTTTTGCATGTTATGAATCTGACAATGGTAGATGATACCTAGAATCTACAGAGAACTCAAATTAAACAATAAGAAAAGTACAAGAAAAGTATAAAAAATCCTCTTTATAATTAGGCAAGTGATTTGAACAGGAACTTCTCTGAGGATGACAAACAAATGGCCATCAAACACATGATGTTCATCGTTTTTAATCATCAGAGACATGCAAATCAAAACCACTCTAAGATATCACCTAACCCCAGCAAGATGAGCCCACATCACATAGTCCCAAAACACCAGATGCTGGCATGAATGTGGAGAAAAGGGAACCCTTCTACAGGTGGGATTGCCAACTAATATTCCTCTTTTGGAGAGAAGTATGGAGAATCCTCAAAGATATAAATGTAGACCTTCCATTTGACCCTGCAATCCTATTACTAGATATCTACACCATTTTACCACAAAGACATTTGCACTCGAACAGCTCAATTCATAATAGCCAAGTAGTGGAAGCAACATAAGTGCCCATCAACCTACGAATGGATCAACAGATTGTGGTATATGTATATACCATGGAATATTATGCTGCCATTAAAAAATATGGAGACTTTACACCTTTTACATTTACCTGGATGGAGTTGAGAAACATTTTTCTTAGTAAAGTATCTCAAGAATGGAAAGATGAATATCCAATGTACTCCATACTAATATGAAATCAACATATAAACAATTACATGTTCCTAATAGTCCAGTGTGAGGGTAGAGGGAAGAAGCAGGGGGGAGGGGGACAGATGTATGACAGAAGGAGGGAGGACATGAGGGGGGATATCACCAAATGTACACATTACGAGGGTGTATAACACACCCCTTGGGCAAGGTGGTCTTCTACAAATGAAACTTTGCCCTGGAAGTGAGAACAATGTAACCTAAATGTTCTATCCTCATAATGATTTCAATAAAGTTAAAAAAAATAAACCCAGGAATCCCAAATCCTGGGGCCTGTGAACACTCATGTGTAAAAACAGGAGCAAATGGCTGTTACAGTTCAAGAACAGACAGAGAGAATTCACCATTCCTCTGCCATTTTTATTTTCTTTGGTCCTCAAAGGATTTGATGATGCCCACTCACATTAATGAGAGTGTGTCTTCTTTACTAAGTTTCCTGATTCAAATGCTAACCTCTTCTGGAAATACCTTCACAGACATACCAATAATTAAATGTGTTACCAGCCATCTGAAAATCTGGTCATATTGACACATAAAATTAACCATCACAATCTCAACACAGGTGTCTTCTAATGCTATGGCACCAGGGGCTAATTCAGCTTTAGCTTCCCACATTATGACTTATGCTACCCTATGTCCCATTAGTCCTGAAAACTTTCCTAAGTGGGAGAATTACTTCTTTAGCCTTCTCTGAAAGATGGTGAAATGCATGTCTTAACTGTTTTTAAAAGATCTTTCTTTCTCTTTCCTAATTTTTTTTTTTTTTTTTTTTTGCAGTTTTTTTTGACTGGGGCCAGGCTTGAACCCACTACACCAGGTATATGGGGCCCATGTTATACTCCTTAAGCCACAGGCACTGCCCTTTCCTAATGTTTTCAATCAAGTTTATTTAAAAAGCTAAGAGTTGGTGTTCATTAATCTGATATATTCTCTTTATAATTTTTTTAGTACATTGTGCATAGATACCCTAATTCTTTTCTATAGGGTATCATATCCTTGGAGTAATTTAATTATTCTTTAAAACATTGGCATAATGCTCTGGGACAAACTTATAGCACATATATTACATCCTATTAAAAAGTTCATGGCATGCATAAGGAATAAATAATTGAGTCAAAGAAGTATAAATTAATCATGTATTTTATCTTTGAGTTTAAATAATGCCTAGAAAATATATTGCAAAAGTTATCTCTTATATTGATCACATTACCCTATCTTATTTACATTGGATTATATACAAGACTAGTTTGGTTAATACAAACAAAAATAATGAGTGCTATAGACTTAATCAATGATTTTACTGAGGACAAATTTATGGATTATATTATAATCCAAACCTATAGATTACAAACCAGTCTTACATCTAATATTAAATATTAACATGTCTCAAAATCAAAGTTGATAAAATTTTTCTGAAAATCTAATTATTGTCACTACACTTCTTACAATTATCTAAAAACCTGGTGCAAATATGTTATAATTTAGTGGTGATATTGATGCTGCATCCTCATTAGCCTCATCCAACCAGTATTTATTCACTGACATTCCTTTTTAGTCATGCTTCTGTTTTCTACATTTTGGTTAATTGTGCCTCATAGTAAGAATGTTACTTTGGTGGATTTAGAAATAGTTTTCAAGTTTTCTTCCCTTGAAATGCTTGGGTTTCAGAAACATTTTAGTAACTTTGTTAAATCATATGTCATTTTCAAGTTGGTTAACAGTTCATTAGTGTTTACTGTGATAAACAGTTCATAACCGATAGCAAAGTTAGGCTGATATCTCATGTCTCTACCAATTGTTCTCATTTTTCTATACTTTCATTATTTTCCTGTATTTTTCCCTATTTATTTTTGCAATAATTTTCAATCCACATAATGTTTGCTTTATTTATTCTTCATATAGGTCTATAAATTAAGCATTTTTATAAGAATTTCTGATAACTTTATTTAGGACAAACCTGGGTATTTGGTAACAAGTAATGATTTCTTTTCTCCAGATCAGCAACTAATTATGGCATACTTTGTTTGTAAGTGTAAAATTTAAAAAGTCAATTCATGCATTAAATAAATATTCAACATTGATATTCTGCCTTGTTTGTGGAGCTATGACAACAATAACAGAAATGTTTTTTGCCTTTAAGAAACATGTACATTGGACGATGAATTTTCATACACTCATTTGCAATTATCAGATTATACATATATGGTTTGTTCTTGTGATTAAATTGACAAAGGCCAGTAGGTTAATTTAAAATATAACATATTTAATTGGTTAATTAATTAGTCTATTAGTCATATCTTTATTTTACGGCAGTATTATAAATTTATAAATATGCATACATTCTCTCTGTCATTCAGAATTGATTATTTTTCTATGAATTTTCTTAAATAAAACCTTTCCAAATGTTCCTATTAAAAATAAAAGATTTAATTGTACAAATTCCTGTATCTTTATTATTGTCTATGTTTAACATGAAAAAAAAAATAGTGTAAATGAAGTAGCAAAAGGGGCATGCTGTTTACTTTGGGATTTAAAAAATAAAATAGCTAAGTACCCTGAATCATTATGTTGAATCATAGGCAAAGCAATTACTTCTCACCCCATGAGTCACAGTTTATGCCAAAAGTTTATACCAAATTGTTAGTATCCTCCTTTCACGTGAAAGAAAAGTCACTATGGCTACCACAGCATTAAAATAAAAGAAAACACATGTTCTTGCCAATTCATCTCTAACTGATAATTTTGAAGTATTAGAAATGCTTAAAAACATTTTTTTTTAAGCAGGAGAAATTATTGGAAAATAGTCAACTTTCAACAAGTTATATACAGGAGTAGATTTATTTAAAAAAAAAAAAATCTTTATGTAACCATGCAGCTTAACATGGAGCATTAAATGGTTCTGACCTCCTATGTCAGAGAAGTTAGTTTGGAGCACCCTGACCTCTAAAGTTGTTTCATCTTCTCTTTCTGTACCTATGACCCTGAGCCTGCCTCTCCACTTTCAATTAGGAAAAAAAAGAAGAAGAAAAAAAAAAAACACCTCTCCCTTGATGGACACATTAAATGGTTATTACAGTGACAATAGAATTGTGGAATTAAATATTTTCTTATTTTTTCCTTCTAATGAGGTCAAGAGAGGGAAATTTGTAAATATTTTCTCCCAGTCATTTGGTGAGTAGATGATTGGTATATACCTATAAAGTGGATAAAAATACATATATGCATGCACATAGATAACATGAATATACCAGTTCCAAATATTGTATTTAGTATTTTTTTCTTAGTTATTTCAGTATATCAGAACTAAAATGAAATAAAAAGTAAAGGTATGTATGGACCTCTCAATTAATACAGCAGTTTCCCTTAGTTTTTTAACAAAGAACTGCCCTCCAGTTCTCACTTTGTGTTCTCAGTATAAAGGAAAAGGAGGCTGATTTTAGCACCCCAATTCAAAGAATGTATGTTTAATGTAAATAAGTGAATGATCTTAAAATAATTGGCTAAAGTGTTAAGAAAAAACAATACACAACTACGTCCTGAATTAGTTATTTCTTTTTCAAAGTAGGTATGACTATTAATGCTGATTCTATGGTCTCAGTATTTCTTCTGAAGAATGAGATATACCCTTAGGTGTCATCAAATATAGCCATACACAGATGTGTCTTGCTTTACACAAAGCATAATAACACTGACTAAAACATTAAAAAGGAGTACAGATTGTGAAACTTTAAGCTAAGCATAGTGTTTAGATTTTGACACATCATATAAACACATATTTATGAATAAACATTATTTTTCCTAGTACTATTTAATTAGTGAAGGTATCCAAATAGTATATAATAGAAATATAATATACATAGCTTCCCAGATGGCAGAGTCATTTCAGAAATCCAAAGGTTCATACAATTCTTCTATAAAATATTCGTCTTAAACACGTGTATTGTTGGAAAGATTTTGTTTATAGTGCTTTATTTTTAAAACCCTCTACAATGAGTGAATTGAGGTTATGTATCTAACCAGACAGTCTTTTCCTGAACTCTTACATGTTAACCATATCAATATCTTAGACTGAAAGACAAAATACTTTATGGTGAAGCAACTTTCAGATTGCTTTTCTTAGAATCTTAGACCTTCACTGAACAATTATACAATGTTTCCAAATTTGTTTTAGAACAATTATGAACATTATGATATTTGGAGATGGCTTTATTCAAGAATAAAAAGTAAAGTAGTTCATTCACATATGGTGCTAAATAATAATAATAAGGTTCTCATACCCTGGGTAGAGGGCCATGGTGTCTGCTCACGGCAACCTCAAACTCTTGGGCTTAAGCAATTCTCTTGCTTCAGCCTCCTGAGTAGCTGAGACTGCCGGCACCTATCTGTCACCATGCCCCATTTGTTTTTTGTTTTTTTTCTTGTTTGTTTTCTTTTTTTAGTAGAGATGAGGTCTCCCTCTAGCTGAGGCTGTTCTCAAATTCTTGAGCTCAAGCAATCCTCCCGCCTAGGTCTGCCAGAGTGCTAGGATTACAGGCATGAGCCACTGCACCAGGCGCAGATGATAATTTCAAATATTTGGAAACCCCTGGATTTAGAGTTTCTTTCTCAGTTTTCTTCTAAATGCCTCTTTAAATCACTGTAATTGCTGTGCAAAACATAAATCCTTGACCTATAATGCTCTAATTTTGTCCAATGTGAGGATTTTAAAATACAGTATGTTTAAGAATTTTAAAAGTTTGTGTACTATAGGCAAATAATGATGATCACAAAAGTATCTCAACGGAGTAAATTGATGCAGATATATAGTATTATTTACACTAAGTTAATTCTTGTAAAATGATAATCTAATATTTCACAATTTCACAAATATTTCCTTTAACATTTTTATTAACCATTACTGCATTCATTGGTTCTCAGCATATATTTTCTACCCTTTAGTATCTCTGAATTAGATGATATGTCATAGTTCAATTAGCAGTGTATTTATTTATTCTTTATTCTTAGGAGTGATGTACCTATCAGACAATCAATGAATTGTGTCTCCAGTCAATGTAATATCAGTTGACAATGTAAGATTATAGATACAATCTCCATCTTTCAAAGGACATAGAAAATTAAAAAGCTAACTATAATATAATTGTATATGTAATTTTACAAAATAAATGCAGAGGGTGAAACTTAATAAGTGTGTTTAACTTCAAGAAGAGTAAATACCTATATTTATACCGAATTCGTATAAAGTTATGAGATCATTAACATAAATACTATTTCTGGTTGAAATTTCATCAAGATATCTTGTCAGGGTTTGGCTATTCTATCTTGTGAAAATTTTAAATCTGTTTTTTTTTTTGCTTGGCTCTACAAAACACCAAGTTTGTAGTCAGAGGTCTTTAAATTTTGAAGGACTGTCTTAAGGGTAGAGAAGTTAATTACACTTTATTATTCTTGAAATCAACACTATAATCATTAATTCTAACTGACAAAAGGAAAGTATAATATTTTCATCTGTTTTAAGTAAAGCAAAAAGATAATAAAAACAAAATGAGAAGCCAGGAGGCAAGAGAGAGAATAGACAACAAAGAACCTATGGGCAGGAAGTAGCTGAAGATGGAAATATATCAAACAAAAGTGCGTCACCAACTATTTGAGGTTTCAACTGGAAATTTTTCTACAAATCCTCTAAGAATGTACTTCCTCCCATCTAAGTGGTGTCCAAATAAAATGTTATGTTAATAACAATCTATAATTTTATACTGGTATACTCATTCTATTTTTTTTTTTTTTGAAGACAGAGTCTTACTTCATGCCCTGGGTACAGTGCCAGGGCATCATAGTTCAGAACAACCTCAAACTCTTGGACTCAAGTGATCCTCTTGCCTCTCTGCCTCTTAAGTAGGACTAAAGGGACCTGCCACAACAACCAACTAGTTTTTTGACTTTTAGCTGAGACAGGGTCTCACTCTTGCTCAGGCTGGTCTCCAACTTCTGAGCTCAAGTGATCCTCCTTCCTTGGCCTCCCAGGGTGCTAGGATTACAGTTGTGAGCCAGCGCTTCTGGCCTACTCATTCTATTTTGCACATACAACATAGAGATGGGATGAGTTGGTGTGAAGGGAATATATATTGAACATATAGACTAATTTCAAAGAACTATGACCTATTGGTAAAAATTAAAGGAACACTTTAAATATTTTGAAGAGAAAATCAAAATAGTGTTGCCTATCATAAAATATTTAAAAAGCATTAAATATAAAGTTGAAGGTTACAGTCTTTAACTATAAATCCAGTAAGAGTCTATGTATCAAAATGCATCCTCAATGTATTTACTTTTTAAAAGTTTAAAGACTATCCTTTCAATATGATGAATTGATAAAAACCATGTAAATAAATCTCTAGAAAGTTTTATCCAAATTAGGAGACAATAAATTCTCTAAATATTTTCATAAATATTAGGAAAAATGCATCTGAATTCAATATTATTTTATTCTTTGTGAGAAGTCAGTATACCTGACATTTAACTTAAGATAAATGTCTGCTTCATTGAGTGACATAGGGCCATTGGACAGCTCTATAAATCTAGAAAGCCATGCAAGAAAATATTTAAATCATGCTTAACATACAGTTTATAAGCAACGCAGTATAGCATAAAATGTTTCTTTTCCTTTAGCAATTACTATTTTTCAGCACATGGCTTACCAATGTAAATGAAATATATACTATGTTTCAAACATTGGGAAAGTACTACTTATTTATGAATAAAACTAAAATTATAAAGTAATCATTACATATTTATTTTTGAACAAGTTTTATTAAAAAATTTTCCTCTTAACATAAATTATAATTCAGTCACCAAATATGTAACTACCAATTACTATATGCCAGATCAGGGCTAAGTATTAGAGATATAAAGATACAAAGGACAAATATATTATGAAACGAACTCTCTTCAGGGAGCAGTCTGCTGGGAGAAATATTTACAAAGAGATGAGTAGAAAACATCAAATTTCAAAACGCTTTTATTACACTTATATTATTGGAGCACCAAAAGTCAGCCTTATGAAATATATAAAGGAGTACTATGTAAAAGAGAGCGGAATGATAGTTTTAAGTTTCACTTTCTTTTAATTGCTAGGGGAAAACTTGAATGTAAGTAAGATCACCATTCACAGAGTAAGAGTGTCTTGTGGAGTTTAAAGGCTGGGCACTGATGGGAGATAAGTGTTGATTCAAATTCTCTTATAAATTCAGCTGCCAGTGTTCTAAAGTTTTCTCTAAATCATCAGAAAAAGTGACCTGACTAATCACTCTACAGTTTGGTAATGAGTTATTTCGTGCTGTCGCAAGATTCTTGTCCAACAAGGATAGTAGAAACAAATGTGAAAAAGGAGATCCTTTGGAATTTATTTTAGAAAGTCAACATAAAATTCAAAGGGAAAAAGAATAATGTTTGTTGTTAAGTCATGGGCCACATAATGACATTTCTTTCAACAAGAGAACTTTATTGTATCTTTTCTATCTTCAGAAATGTTTAGATACAAGAACACCATTGTGTTACAATTGCCTATAGTATTCACTACAGTAAGGCGCTGTGCAGGTTTGTAGCCTAGAAGCAAAAGGCCACATCACATAGTCTAGCAGGGTGGAAGGCTGCACCATCTGTGTTTCAGTAAATATCATGTGTGTTGTTCACACCAGGGTGAAATAGACTGAGAATGCATTTCTCAGACAGTAAAGGCGTCTTGAAGCCACACATGACTATACTGTGACTGAGAGTGGGTGGGGGGAGTGAAAATAATATTCTTTGCAATGATGAAGTCTCATCGCAGAATATGTAAACTACTATTCTCATAGTTTTGTTGTTATAAATATTTTACTGTAATTATTCTCAGCATCTTTATGCTTAATAAGGAGTCGTATAATTAAAATAATAACATACACCACAGAATTGCTTTGGATCATGAATGGGTTTTCAGTTTTTATCTCCGTAAGACCAAGCGTATCACAGTCCCTATTTTCTGGCTATTTCTAATATTAGTAAAGTTTAGTATTGTCAAAGAAATTTTTGTTTTTTATGTTTCAATACGTATTAGTAAAATAAATTCTCATTTCTCATTAGTTGAACAATCAAAAATGTCTCATGAACATAGGAAAGAATTAGTGAAAAAAATGACAATTAGATATGATTATTATGAGAATATAGAATATTGTAAGAATATTGAGAAGATGTGCATAAAATGTTAGAAAGTGCTATTTATTTGAAATTATACTATATGGATTTGTAAGGGTTTTCCTTTTTTTATTTTTTTTGCATTTTTTTGGCCGGAGTTAGTTTTGAACCCTCCACACTAGGGCATATGGGGCCAGTGCCCTACTCCTTTGAGCCACAGGAGCCACCCTTTGTAAGGGATTTAGAAAATTTGTTTTTAATTCTTGACAGATTCTGCGATTTTGCTGGTTTAACAGTTACTTGTATAAAGGGTGGCCATAAAGTTTGTGTGCAATCTGATCACCTTGTGTATCTTCACAACTTCTAACAAGACTATAGATTTTTTGAGAAGTAGGACCATGACTTGATCAGCTTCTGGTGTTAATAAGATCCAGTGTGAGGTCTTTTGTGTAATGTATTGATAATTTTTTCATATTTCTTGAATAATTTAAATCTTTGGACAACTGAGCTTCTAGAACAATGAAGTCATTGCTTATTTAGAGAATACAGAATAAAAATGAAATGTGGTTTATTTTCATTGAGGATCTAACAAGAATAAAATTTTTCTAGATTTTTAAAATCAAAAGAGTAGAAGCAAGAACATTTTTCTCAAGCATATATCATGTACATAACATTGCACTGATATTGATGCCAGAATTTTAGGTTCTTGGTCTCGGTGATTTTAGAAGAAATCAATGGACCACAAGAGTAGTGGTAAGTCAGGATTTACTTATAGGAAAGAAGAATTACAAGTACAAGAAAAATCAAACCTCCAGGCAGAGAAGACCCAGGAGGGGAACAAACTCTCCTGCTCCCTCACCCAGGTCCACCCGAGGTCTGCCCCTGAGCTCTCTGCTCAGGGGTTTATATAATCCCTGGGGTTGTTTTGCCGGAACCTCTTGGGGCTGGGTCTTCATCAGCTACAGCCACCTGTCCAATGAAGACCCAGGCCCTGGAAACTGACATGACATTGGCCAGTCAGATGTACAAGAAGAGGAGACAGCAAGGGCCATCCATGAAATGGACTAGCCAGAAGAGCACGGGAAGGAGACAGCAAGGCCCCAGTGTCTCCCCCACAGGTGTCCGGCCCTTCCAGCAAGCTGGTACCTCCATCTGCCACAGCATCAGCACCGTCAGGGCCAAGGCGGCAGGTCATAGGGCCGCCTTGTCCTGCATCAATATTATGTCATTATTTTCACATACATTTGTGAAAAGTGTACAATTCACATATCTCAGCCACTACTGCGGGGATACACATTGCCCAACAGTTTATTTATTAACTAAAATAAATTTCACATTCAGGAGTTGAAGTGGAAACACCACCCTGATCCCAGGAGTTAAAAACCAGTCTGCAAAACATAGTAAAATCCAAAATCTTTACTAATAATAATGAAGTTCAGGCAAAAGTAGGTGCTGGCTTCACATGCAGGTGTTTGCATGCTGATACTTTACTATTATTAGTGGGAATATTTATACAATCTAGAGTTATTGTTTTAAAAAGTGGTTTTATGTTTAAACAACGTCTTTCTTTTTTATTACTTTCTTTGCGATGTCTCTTTCCTTGAAAAAGACCTGATGCTCTAAAATGGTTTCATTGATTCCTTTGAGAAAAAATTAGTTTTCTGGTTTTAGGGCAAAGCAGAAGACTCATTTGTTAAATTAGGCATTTGCCTAATGGATATAGGAGGATCAGCAAGATTAAGGTCATGGATCTTTTCTTGTTGTCAGATAACATGTTAAATAAAATCAAAGGGATGATAAACAAGGGTAATTGCAGAAAAAAGCAATCCCTTAGGGTTCAATTTAGAAAACTTAAAATTTAAATTTTCAGAAAGGACAATCAAAATCTTTAAGGTAGCTGACGGGGTAAAGAAGAGAATCATTTTGAAGCAATTTAAATCTTCTATGCACGAGTTTTAAGAAAATAATACAAATTACTTTGTTAGGATTCTAACCTATAGATATATTTATTGGTGTCTTGCAAAGTTATTTGTGGCAAACACCAATATCTTTTATGACAAAGAAAGTAATCTCAGTCTTATTAGGTAAAATTTAAAAATCATATTAGAAAGCAGAGATAAGCAAAACTCAGATCAACAGAACGTAATACAGTTTAGAAAAATAGAACAAAATTACTTTAACCAGATAGAAAACAAATTTGAATTATATTGTCTTTAAAAACACAAGGGATAAGCATAAAATGAAAGTCTTAAAAAGCTTGCCTATGTAAGAAACAGCAAGAGCAATAAAGGATAGGAACAAATAACAATGAACTAGTACTTTGTTGCTTTCTTTGAAGAAAAAAAAACTTTGGGGCTAGGTGCTTGTAGCACAGTGGTTACAACACTAGCCACATACATCAACGGTTGTGGATTTGAACCCAGCCTAGGCCAGCTAAACAACAATGACATCTGCAACAAAAAATAGCCAGGTGTTGAGGCAGGTGCATGTAGTCCCAGCTACTTGAGAGGCTGAGGCAAGATTTTCGCTTATGCCCAAGAGTTTGAGGTTACTGTGAGCTGTGATGCCGCTGCACTCTACAGAGGGTGACATAGTGAGATCCTGTCTCAAAAAAAAAAAAAAAAAAAGGAAAGAAAACCTTTCATAACATTAATCAGAACATTCAATATTTTCAGAGATGTACTAAGTAAATCTAGGGTCAAAAGCGAAAATGAAAATCATATAAAATCAAAATAAACATATAAAGATTATACAATAACAAATAAATGAAAGAATTGTTATGCCCATTCTTACACTTCAATATTTATATGATGAATTAATCTCTTATTGAGAACATATAAATTACTTAATTTTATTATAGAAAGGCATTATATAAAGGCTGAATGAGTAGTTTATAAAGATTGGGAGAAAGATATCTATCTGAGATTAGTCACATTTTTTATGTATGATTATAAAGTCATAATTACAGACATGATTGAAAAAACAAATAGAGCAATTAATAAAATTTTAAAAATTGATTATTGTGTCTAAAATTCAAGGTAAATATATTCTTTTGCTTGCCTTTTATTTTATTCTCCATTGTTATACAGTTGCTTTCTAGCTGTGCGATATTTAATTTATCCTTTGCTAAAATAACATAAAGTATTTAATGGCAGTCTTTATATTAACAAAGCAAAAAAAAAAATCTATATGGAATAACATACTTTATAATTAGCTTTATTTTAATGAAGTTTTATATTACTGATACCAGACTTTCATCTTCCAGGGTTCTTGGTCTCAGTCATTCAGAGAATGATAGTACGGACCACAGATCAGTGGTAAGACAGGATTTATTTACAGAAAAGAAAAGAATACAAAAACACCAAAGCTCCTTGCAGAAAGAACCCAGGTTGGGGAAGAAGCTCTCTCACTTCATATTTCTGCCTCGCTCTGGGCTCTTTGCCCAGGGGTATATATAGTAGCCTGGGGTTATTTAGCCTGCTTGGGTCCTCTAAAGTTACATTCATCCGGAACTCGGTTGTTACTTTTAGCAGCATGGGGCAGGAACTCAGTTAATGTATGGCTACATTCCCTTTCCTATGGGCCTAGGAAACTTACATGAAATTGATCAGGCCCAGAAAAAGGTGGGGTTTCCCACCTAGCCAGAAGTGCAAGGGGAGGGAGACCTAAGGTGCAGGCATCTTCCCAGCAGTTGTCTGGTCCCTGTGGCTACTGGAGCCTCCTAGGGTCCTCACTCTACCCAGCCACTGCTAGTTGCATTGCACCAACACCACCAGGGCTAAAACTGCAGGTCCTCCAGCTCAGCTCAGCTCAGCTCAGCTCAGCTGGCTGTGGCGACACCTGTCCTGTATCAGTACCATATTGGGACTTTGATATAAGATTAAGCAATTTATTAGTAAAACCTTACCGTCAAAAGGAGAATGCCATACATTTAAATTTCAAGAAGTAAGAAGAAAGAGATAAGAGTGTTTATGGTTTTGCCACACATGCATCCTATGGAAAAAAAATAGGCACAGAAACTTAGATTAAAGTTTTTAGGAAGCTCAGAAAGAAAACCATGGCTATATCAGGTTGAGTAATAAATTTCTTCATATGGAAACTGCAATGTTCAAGGATATAAATGGGACATAATTTGTATTTAGTCAATAATATTTGTATTTCTTAATATGTGCCACATTCTAAATTTGATTTATAATCAAATAAGAGAAACATTGAAATAAATATTTTATAAGGCTTTATATAAGTAAATAGCTTGAAAGATTAATTTATAGACAAAATTTTTAAAAAACAATAATGTTTTAATCCTTCCCCCATTTTTATTCAGAAATATATGTTTTGAAAGGCCTAAAATTTCATTCATTTCACTTAATTGGACAGCTACTGAATATCTACTATGGGGCAAGCATGATTGTGACATATAACAGAATATGAATCATAAAAGTTAAAACAGAGAAGTAAGAGTAGGTTAGTCCTGAAGGAATTAGTTATCACTTATCAAGTGAATACTATTTTGAACAGCAGCTTGAATAGAATTTAGCTTAACAAATGTAGAAAGGACACATTCTAAGAAATGAATGTAGGAAGGACACTTTCTAAGAAACAGTCTTTTATGTCATTCACAAGGTGGTAGCCACCAAATATTTAAGAAGTGTTCATGGAAGGAAAAGTCAAGCCTCTCCACAGCGATTGTATAAATCCTAAGCTATTAAGGAAAACTTTTTTTCACAGTTGCTAAAAATCAAGTATATAAATCATAAGTTTTGGGGTCACTTATGGGACTTCCTCTTTCATTCTTTTATAATTTTTATTTTTTTTTATTAAATCATAGCTGTGCAAATTGAATCCTTTTTACTTTTAGTGTAAGATTTTAAAATGCATAGTTACTGCAACTTTAAAGTAAATTATTTTACTAAAAAATGTAAAAATATATATGATTTGACATTGTGAATCATTTTTTATTTTATTAGCTAAATTCTAAGGACAAGAATATGTTAATTTTCTTCAAAGACACATTCTGTTATCACTTATGAAGCTTTTAAAAAAGAGTGACTGTTTTAAATGCACCCTTTGTTCATATTTGGAAAACATAATTCTATGCCAAATAACAATATATTTTATATAATATAGCTGTTACTTTAAATTCAAGTTTGAGCAAACTTAGAAGATTAAATTAAATATTTGGAGGCCTGTGAATAATATTTTTCTCAGAATATTTTATAAAAAATATATTGATATATTATAAATGTATTTGCTACATAACATCTGTCCTAGATTTTACAATAGTCTTATAAGTACTGATTATTTAAAGCTAATATGTTGTTTAATGTAGAAGTTACTTGCTATGTATATAGTATAGTTGATATTTAACATTTTATAAATCATAGAATGGAGTAAATAAAAACACAAGGGGAAAAATGTTTCTGTATGTTCTCTTTCAAATTGTATTATAGTTTTGTTTTGTTTTTTTCCCCCCACTAATCTCCTTTTTGAAATTACATCTGAATGGCCTTGAGTTCTTGAAGGTCTTTAGCAATTACAGTCCATCAAGGCTAGCTTTTATCTTGTATTGATCACTAGGTAATTTTGGCCTTGATGGCACTTTAGACTTCAGTGAACTTTACTCAATCATTTTCATAAATATTTTCAAATACACAAAATGCATATATACGGACCTTGATAGAAGTTGCCATTATTTCCTTAACATTCTCATTTTCTTAAAAACTCTATATCATTGCATTAAGTGTTTTTATATGAAAATATATTTTGTTGACTTTCTATGAGAAGTGTTTCATCCTGAAATGTACAAATTATACCAGCACACTAATCGTGAGTTTAAGACCTTTTTGGTACACTAATAGAGATTGCATCAGAAATCTCATTCTCTTGTCAATGTCCATCATAACTGAAATAAGAGGTTCCAATATTACAATTAACTGTCATCTAATCTAAATTGGGGGCTTTCTCTCCTAAATCTATCAACTGATTTCTTGTCCATTTATTTCTTATGTCAGCTAAATTGGTCTTACATGCACAAAGTGTTGCATTTCAGAAATAAAAGAGGCTAACTAGTAATCATTTTCTAGTATATTAAAAAAAAACAAGAAGGTCCAGAATTATATGTAGGTCCAGTGTCTGAATAATGACCAAGGGAAATAAATGATTAGAGAATCTGTCATTTCTATTATAAGTTGATTCTCAAAAAGAACTAAAATTCTCAAAGGCTAAAATTTAGTTTCTAGTAATTTTTATTCACTATGAAATAAATTTGGAAAAAAAAAAAGAACTATATCCTTTTGGTGGTTTTGAAAGAACCAAGCTGACTCCACTTTGTTAAAACTAACTCATATTTTCCCACAGCCTTTCACTAATTCTACTTTGTCCCACAGCCTTCAATTTGCAGCTGCATACCAAAGGTGATAGGCAGCCTGCTTCCTCCCCCACCCCGACTCCAGTATGTCCATCCCTAGCGACAATGGCACCCACCCTCAGCCCCAGTAGTAGTAAATTCTTCCCCAGGCTAATTCGCCCAGAACAGACATTGTCCAGTCCCCTAAGCCCCTATTAGCTCTCCCCAGCAGTTCACCCAACATCCCCTCCCTTTGTTCCTTTTTGTACCCTTAAAACTGCTTTCCCCTCTGTGGTGGAGGCTTCTCTGCTCTCCTGCTGCATCAAGAACAGGAAGCCCTAGCCCAAGCTAGCTAATTAACTACCTCTTGCTTTTGCATCGGACTTAGTCGTTAAGTGACTTATGAGGGGAACCCCACGACTTAGGCACAACAGTTTTAAAAGGCTAACAAGTGGAGTCCATTTCTTAAAGTTAATTTTTAAAAAGGAGATAGATTTGAAGTATAGAGAATCTTCAAAGAGCTAAGCATAGACCTTCCATCTGATCCCTCAATCCCATTAGTAAGTATCTTCCCAGAATAAAAAAAAAAAAAAATCATTTTACATAAGGACATTTACACTAGGATTTTTATCACAGTTCAATTCACAATTGCTAAAAGGTGGAAACAACCCACATGCGCATCAACTCATGAATAGATAAACTACAATGTGTGTATACATACACACACACACCATGGAATACTGTTTAGCCATAAAGAAAGATAGAGACTTTACATGTTTTATATTTGTCTGGACGGATTTAGAGAACATCTTCCTAAGTCTCACAAGAATGGAAATGCAAGTATCCAATGTACTCAATAGTAATATGAAACTAGTAGATGTGCAACTACACACCCACACAAGAAAAACAAACAAACAAAAAACACAACTTCAAGTAGGGGGGAGGAGGGACAGAGAAAGGAGGGGAAGATGGGAGTTTGGTAAGCTCTCACCTAAGGAGTACAATGTGAGTTATTTGGCAACTTCCTGGGTGAAGGGCTCAACTACAACTTGGACTTTACCTAACAAATTTACCTAACAAATGCAAACAAGGTAACCTAACTGTTTTCACCCATATATTAACCTATAATAAGAAGAAAAACAAGAGCACTTAGAAAATGGAAAAAAGAAATACAATGCATTTTTCTCATTAAAAATGTTAAAAAAAATGTGGGGATGAGGTGACATGAAAAGTGAATCACCATTGAACATAGAAGATTGTCTATTTGATGTGCTGACATGTATTTTTAATTAATATAACCAAATAATATTAATGGTCTAATTTACAAACATAATTTTAAAGCCTCTTTTTTGAAGAATTTTAAAAAACCCACAATTTTTAAACGGCACATCTGGTATTCCACCAAATACATGTCCGACTTAAAGATCATTAAATCATAATGTTATATTGACTTTTGGAAACAAATTTCCCATTTGAAAGCTGACAATTGACAAACTTGGATTATCCAGGAGGTTCATTGTCTTCCCTTTGCAACTAAGTTGATACAAAAAGTTCTAGTAAGCCCAACAGAAAAGGCCTGTGACACTGGCCACCAGTCTCCGGAAGTTCCTCTTACAAACAAAGCACTCCACAGTTAAGAGCTTCAATAATCATGTGATCACCCAGGCATTTCATTCCCCTGACCTTGTAAACGTATACAACATTATTGGGGGGAAGGTCTTTCTCTTTCAGTTATTAGCCATGAAATACAGAGACCATTCATGCCTAGCCTAAACTGTGGAGTATGAAATTAGAAATGAGATTTGTCTCCACTTCATTTCTGCTTGTAAGTTTTTCTACAATAAAATTTTCTGCCTCATGAGGCAATAGAGGTGTTTGTTTTTGACTCCCTTGAATATTGAAAATGTAAGCAAATAATTCCAACATGTCTCAGATATAATGTATGTTATCTTTTAATAAGAATAATAAAATCTATGAGAATAGATTTGCTTATCATACTAATAATTCATGTTTTCGCTTTTCACATTTTATGAGGTACTTCTTATGGCGATATAAAGGTAAAACACATCATTTCTATTTCACAAGTTCTGAAGGCTAGTAAACATACAGATATGCATAGGTACAATAAAATAAGTCACTAACCATAAGGAGATTTTTATAAAAGCAAAAGTGTGGCATTGTGGAAGGTTCATCAGGGCAGGCCTGTCTTCTCAGAGGTGGCTCCTTTTGAGCTGAGACGGACAGATGGATAGCAGTTTTCCAGACATAAAGAGGTAGGTATAATCTAGGAAGGTGCAAGAGAACAAACATAAGCAACAGAATAAGAAACATTGTAGATGGAATAATGGCTCCCCAAAGAAGTGTGCACCCTCCCTAACCCCTGGACCCCTGAATATGTTACCCCATATGGTAAAAGGCATTTGGAAAAGGTAATTGAGATTAATGACTTTAAGAGAGGAAGAGTACCTAGTGTGGTCCAACTTAATTACATGAACTATTAAATGCGGGCAGCTTTTTCCAGCTGCAGTCAGAAGAGAGCTATAGCAGAAAAGATCAGAGAGATGTGGCAGGAACAGAAGCCAAAGAAATAACAAGTGCAAGAAGAATCTGAGGCAACATCACAGGCTCTGACATGTGGCTCCTCATGTGCAGTGAGAGGTCATACCAATGAAAGGAAGTCCAGGAGCTAAGGGCAGACCTTGAAGGTCAGCAAGGGCACAGGGACTTCAGCAGTGCCGCCGGAAGTAACTAGATTCCAAACACAACTTGAACAAATCTGAAGTCAGGTGCTTTCAGTCTTCCAACAAAAGCTCATGTGGCTGACACCTGGATCTCAGCCTTGCGAAACCTAGAGTAGAAGAAACACCCAGGTCAACTCAGACTTCTAACCTATAAGCATTATGAAACAATTAATATATATTGTTTTAATAAACGGATTTTTTGTTGATCTGTTACAGCAGTGATAGAAAAACTAATGTACATCATAAACTGTATCACTTGTGTGTAAAGATCAAGGGAAAAAAAGGAAAGAACCTGACCATGAGATAAGAAATTTAAATGAGAAATGACAAAAAATTTAAATTTTGTGAAGTTGACACAAAAAAAAATTTATAAAGTCCAGTCATGATGTAAAAAATACTTGGATTAGAATAACAGCAGTGGTCAATGAGTAATTGAAACAGAATTACAAATTTTTAGGATGTGAATTTGCTACAACAATATGATTCAGTAGGTATCTATTCTCCCTCCTAGAATTCCAGCATATTAGATTGGGTAGATAATATACTGAGATTTACTGAGATATGGAACATAACAAAGAACAAGACTGGAGTAGAATAGGAATGGGGCGGAGATGATGAATTCATTTTTCACATCATAACTTTCGGTGCCTTTGGATCATTGAAGGTTACTTGTAAGAGCTGTGTGTTCACGGCTGGGCTGTACTGGACAGTTGTGTAGTTTATTATAGCATCGGGCAGTGTACCAGCTGGTTTGTCATTTAGAGCAAGACAAGTAATGCAGTTTCAATTTCACATAGAGATACTAGGATGTAAGAAGCATTGGAATTCATGTTTACACATGAAACTTTCCTAGTGTAGAAGAAAGCACATGAGGAATTTAGAGGCACACACAGGAACAAATCTTAAAAGAACCAACATAGCATATTTCTGGTTCATGGGGACCAAGAAGGGAAAGTTGAAAACAAAGAAAGAATGATCAGAGATGTTGAATTCCTCAGACAGACCAATTAAGGAGATACTCTAAAAATATCCCCATGCTCTTAGCAATACCCCTAGTGTGTTATGTCTCTAACATCCCTCCCCACCCCTATTAGCCTTAAAAGAAAATTAAGCCTAGGACGGTGATATTCTATGGACTAAGGAAGAATGGGATTTTTTTTTAATTATTATCACAGTTTAAGGAGAAAATGGACATGGGCTGAAAAGAAATTCCAGAAAGGTCATCCAATATTAAATCCAAGAAAAATTATCCACAGTGAAGTGCTGTAAAAACATTCTGATCTCTGAGTAATGACTGAAGGATACACAGAGACCATTAGCAAGATAAAGACAAACCAATGACCACAAACTGATAAATGAAATAATTCTAGCTATAATAAGAGGCAAAAACCTTTCTTAAAAGTCATGGGGTGATAGCTCACGTCTGTAATCCTAGCACTCTGGGAGGCTGAGGCAGGTGGATTGCTTGAACTCACAAGTTTGAGACTGGGCTGAGCAAAAGCGAGACCCCATCTCTAAATATAGCTGGGCTTTGTGGCAGGTGCCTGTAGTGCCAGTTCCTAGGGAGGCTAAGGCAAGAGAATCGCTTGAGGCCAAGAGTTTGAGGTTGCTGTGAGCTATGACGCCATGGCATTCTACCGAGGGCGACAAACTAAGACACACTCTCTCTCAAAAAAAAAAAAAAAAAAAAAAAGAATAAAAAACCAGAAAAGAGACAAAAACAAATTCATGGGGTAATGTGCATATTGCAATCTTTAAATGAAATTTCCACATCAATTTGTGTGTTCATGTTGGAAGGATGTGGTGGTGTTTGCCTATATTTAGAAATGTATAGAACTTTCATGAAATAAAGCTTTCTGAAATTTTTAAAAGAAAGATGCTCAGTGTCAAACCCAGTGCACCTTATTATAAAGAAGGATATGTTTGAGTCAACATAGATTTCACATTAAATTTAAGTCAACAACTCTAATTGTATATGCAAAAACATAAGGGTAACATCTCAGTAATTTCTTTTAAAATGACAAATCAACAACTTTCCCTCATTCTAATGGAAGCATATCTAAATAGCATACTTTTTAGACTTTTTAAGCTGTTGTTATATGTTGTCCAGATTCAATATATTTATTATAATAAAACATAGTCATAATAAATTAAGTACTGGGATAGTCATTTCCTCATGGGGATATCTAAAATATTTTAATTGTCTCTGTATCAATGGTCTACATTTTTCATTTTTTACAATTATATGATAAAAAGCTTCCACCGTGTTTTCTGTTTTGCAACAATTACCCCAAATAATGCTATTGAAAAAGGAATGAGGCAAAAAAGGCAACCAGACTAAACATAGTGTTTAAATACTTTCACATTAAGTTAGAAAAAGAAATAACTGAATAGCCATTTAACTAAAATGAAGATAAACAGAAGAAATCAGAAGGAAGAAAGAAATAAGAAATAAAAACTTAAAAATTTAGAGGCTACCTTTTCAAGAAATGAAATTAAAAAGTCAAGTATTTAATGTAATTAATGATAGAAAATAAACTACAATGCTAAAAATAGGAATGATAAGGGAGTTGAAAATACAGGGGAAAGTGATAAAATTTAACCAAAATCATGTATAACTCTGTAGTAATAAAATATTTAATTATACATAAGGTGAAAGTTTTTCAACAGGTCTAATTTATTATAATTGTTTAAAAAGGAGGAAAAAGACCAAAATCGTATAATATCTATAACTGAAATTTAAATGCTTTCAAAATAATGTATTATCCCAAAGATGCTGGACTTATGATTCCGTCTCTTTAAAAGACAACTCATACCCCATTAAAATGTAATACTTTGTTTCCTTTACGGTGAAAGAGAAATGTGCCTTCTGTATAATCAAAGAAATAGCTGGTCCCAGAGTCAGTGTGATTATGAATTTAAGTCAGCAGAAAAAGGCTAATGGTCTTGGCAAACAGAAAAAGTTTTGTTTTATTTATTTGCTTTATTTTCTATTTGTCTATATCCACAAGATGCCATGCAGTTGAAGGTCATACTCATTATTTTAGATGTTTATAAATATTACTCCATTTCAGTAATCTGCAGGTGCCCTCAATAATTTTGTGGTTCATTTAGTCATGAACTCTGATACAATGCTTTTTAGACAAAATTACTCTAACAGAATTTTTAGTAGCTCAACCAGGACTTTTAATGCCCATTAAAGTTTGGAATTATGTCAAGAACGTTATCAAGTATACTCAACAATAATATAATCAATAAATTCAAGTAGATGTTTGGTGAGCCTTTTCTTAATAGAATATAATTTCTATGTTTCATTAGAAGTGCATCTAAATTTCTTTCCCAAGTAAGCTAAAATATACTTAAATGCTCAAGCTTCAATTAATGTTAATAAATATAACGAAATATTAAACAAATTATTTTCCCAAAACGTATTCTTTGAAACTTTTTTTTTATTGTTTGGGATTCATTGAGCGTACAAAGAATTAGGTTCCACTGATTGTGTTTGTTAGGTAAATTCCCTCTTAGAATTGTGTCCCGCCCCAAGCAGTGTGCCACACACTGTGACGCCCATACCCGTCAAAACTCCCCTTTCCCTGCTCCCTCATTCTCTACCCTCCACCATGTGTTAGGTCATCTATTGTCTTCATATTAGAATGGAGGACATTGGATTCTTGCTTCTCCATTCTTCTTAGTGAAGCAACTTTGAAACTTTTAAGAAACAAATTGCTAGTCAAGTAAAAGCAATATTCTGTGCGGTGGTGTTTGCTTATTTTTAGAACTCTCATGAAATATATCTTTCTGAAATTTTTAAAAGAAAATGCTCAATGTCAAACCCAGTGCACATTAGTATAAGGAAAGGATATGTTTAAGTCAACATAGATTTAAGATTAAATTTAAGCCAACAACTCTAATCCTATTTGCAAAAATGTAAGGGTAATATCTAGTAATGTCTTTTCAAATAACAAATCTACAATTTTCCCTCATTCTAAAGGAAGTATACCTAAATACCTTATTTTTAGCCTTTTTAAGCTGCTGTTATATGTTGTCCAGATTAAAACTGCTTCTGGAAACAGTCCAATTTAACCATATTCATAGTGTACAATTAAACATGCATTGTCTTATCATTATAAGATATTTATTATAACCTAAATCCTGCATAATCTGCCAGTAGAAAGTGGCCATAGGTCAATATTCAAAATGAATTTTCAAGAATTTTTATTGCTTCCCTTATAAAAATTCAGGATGTTTATCACACCCACAAAATTACTTAGGAAATTTTGAGATGATTTTTTAAGTGATTCTAAATACTAAGAAGGACATATCAGTATTATAGCAATCACCAAAAAGCACATTTACTGCTAAACATTTATAACACTTTATGTTGCAAGTCCTATTTGAAAATCCATGCCTAATTTTATGATCCAGACTCTTCTGGTGATGTTTAAATTAAAGCAAACTTTCTAAAAGCCATTCCTTTTGGAATCCCCTTTCACACTGTAAATCCATCTAAAAACTATTCTGCTTAGTTATTATTTTTTTTTACATATTTTGTTGAATTTTTATGCTACGCTTCTATACATCTAAATAAGTTTTTACATTCTAAAGAACATGAATTGTGGTGAGACTAGTAATAGACCAGACATGATCTAAATAATAATCATCTATTCTAGGGCTTGGCAAAAGAAGTGCATTTGAGTCTGAGTATTTGAGGGAGTTGGATGGTTAGATATATTGCTTCCTTATTAGTCTACAAAAACCCTAAAAGTGTGGTTATGATTTGCAGGGTAAATTGTATGCCCCTCAAAGTATGTTGAAGTCCTAGCACCTAATACTTCAAAATAATACCTTATTTGGAAATAGGGTTATTGGAGGAATTAAATAGATGAAGTCACATGGAAAGAGGGTGGACTCCTATTACGACGACTGGCATCCTTATAAGTAGATGGCTGTGTGAAGACACTGGAACAGTGAGAATGCCAAGGGAAGGTGGAGTCAGACAGAGCGAAGCCTCTACATTTAAGCTAGAGAATACCAAAATTGCCAGTCCTAACCAAACGTTCATAGAGAGGCATAAAACAAAAGCTCCCTCAGAGTTCATGGAAGAACAAAATCATGCTGAAACCTTGATTTTGGATTTATAGACACCTGAACTGTGTGAGAATAAATTTCTCTTTCTGTTGAAGTCACCTCATTTGTGATACTTTCTTTCCATAGCCCTAGGAAATTAATATAGTTACTAAAGATAAGTATTTTGATTGGATCATGTGGTTGGATTATGGGAAGTTTTGAATACTTATTATCTCCTTAGGAAAATTTCTACTATGTATTTTTCTATTAAAATTCTTTCCCTTAAAGACTCTGGACTCCCATTTTCTTTCCTCAGTAGCCATTTTGAACTATATATTACTTGCTCAAAATTCTTACTAAAGAAAGAAAAGTTTATGAGTAACTTTAAGTATATAATATATGTGAAAAAATTATAAGAACTTATGGGAACCACAGAAGAAACATAAATTTGTGATAAACATACATGATAAACATTCACATATGTTTAGTTCAGACCATATAAATTATTAGACATCTGAAAGAATTGCTAAAATTATTGAAAATTTATAGAATTTATTAACCACAAATAACAAAAAGGTGATAATGTTCTTTGAATCTATGTAATGCAATCATTCTCTAAAATATAGTCCACTTAGTCTGTTTATCGCATAATTTTCCATGTGCATGTTGTTATTTTCTTATATTCATTATCAAATAGAAAGATATTTTCTGGTCAGATATTTATACATAAATTGTGTGTGTATTCCATTGCATACTCCTATTGCAAATCTTTGAGACACAAACTCATATTTTCAGCAGAAATGCTATATGATGCAAATATTATTCCTGTGCTTCAACATACAAATTGATTTCGGAGGTGACTTGATGGAACTTTTTCTCTGATTGATTGCTTTTTGTTTTATTGAATCTATTGTTCTAAGGACTGTATTTCTCAATTTAATTTTCTGTTTGATCAGGTTTGTAAAGTGACGTATCTAGGCTCAACAATGGGATGTCCCTTTTTGTTACTTTGCAGAGATATGCATCAGGATGTCAGAGTCTGCCATAATTGGAAATTCCTCTCCTGTCAATGAAGTGTTCTGCCAGTTCAGGGTAAGTTAAGAATATTGAGGGCAATTCAGGTCAATGAGGCACTGAGCCAATAGGCTTTTCTGTTCAATGTACCTGTACTTGGGCACAAATATCCAAATGGCAGGGTCTCTTTTGAAATCTATTCCTCTAACACATTAAAGTCACTGACGAATGAGGTAGTCTCCGCCTCTCCAATATTCTGGCTCTCCTACAATTCTTGAGCCTCCAAATTAGGAAGTTATAGGTTGTACCTTATTATTTGACAATTTCCTCATAAATAAGTACATCTTTAGTATAAATAACAGGAATTGTTCTCATTATGCAGTGCTAGACCCACATTTCTTCTGATGGATATTGTCACCTTTGCTTCTTATATTGTTTTGCTCATTTTTATTTGTATGTGCCTGTATTTGCATGTTTTCGAGATGAGTGGGTGTTTAACACCTATTTACATGACATTCTCTTCTCAAGTCATGTAAATTAAGTTTTTATCTCCCCATTTGAAACAAACATCTCAAAACTATGAAAAACACAAACAAATACAAATGTATAGGGAAATGCCTATAACATAAAGTACAGTTTAGAATAGTTTATAGGGTGTATATTTACTATATTTACAACTTAGTATAACATGCAGAAGAGGATAAAAACTAGATGCCTATGTTACCAGTGCTGCTAGAATGATAAAATATTTTAATTTCATTTTTTTATTTGAAATTAACATAAGGGTACACACAATTAGGTTACAGTGTTTGCATTTGTTAAGTAAGGTCCCTATTGTAGCTATGCCTCTCACCAGGGAGGTATGCCATTTATACTTCCAAAATTTCTGAAAATTCTTTGCTGATTTTTTGTAAAATATTAAAGAATCCACACAACAAATAATATGTTATTTGTTATTGCTGCTATTTAGTAATATAAAGTACACCTTGCTTACTAAGCAATATGTTAGGCATTTCACCTAAATTTTGGAAATTAAACATAAAAGCAATTCATTAAAATAGACATTACCTACTTTTCAAGAATAGATCACTAAAGATTCAAGGATACAGGTTGATTATCCTTAATCTGAAAATCCAAAATCTGAAATTCTCCAAAATCTGAAACTTTTTGAGCACAGACATGATGCCACCTGTGGAAAATTCCACAGGTGACCTCATGTGACGGATCCCAATCAAAAACAGGTGCACAATGCATACTTAATTCTGGGTCCCTGGAAGACAAAAGACCCACCTGGCTCCCTTTTGCTACACTCTCTTTTTTCCTGTCCTTGCTCATACTCCCCCCACACACAAGAATACCCACAAAGGACTTTAAAAAGATGCTGGTACAGCCAAATACACAGAGGGCCGGATGGCAGTTTCCCCACCATTCTCCACATGGGGCCAAGACCTGTGTGTGCATAACTAACCATTTATTTTCTTCTTTTTTATTTTTTGTTCTGTGATGTATAAAGCTATTGATGAAAATGTCAAAAGTTCTACAGATATCCTTTTGGGTGAAGGGAAAAAGAGTGAGGACCTATTATAAATGGAATTGCTTCTTGATTTATTTTTCTGATTGTTGGTTAGTGTATATAATTGTTACTGATTTCTGTATGTTGTTTTGTATCCTGCAATTTTATTGAATTTATTGTTTACTAGTTCTAAACGTTTTTTGGTAGCATTTTTAGGATTTTCTAAGTGGAAAATTATGTTGTCTGTCAACAAGACTAATTTAACTTCTTCCTTTTCAGTTTGAATGCTCTTCCATTTTTTCTCTTGCCCATTTATTCTTCCCAAGACCTCTAGTACTATGTTGAATAAAAATGGCAAATGTAGGCATCTTCTTGTTTCAGATCTGAAAGGACAGACCTTCAGTTCTTCCCCATTCAGAATGATGCAAGCTATGGATTTGTCATATATGGCATTTATTATTATATGGTATGTTGATTCTAAACCCAGTTTGTTGAGCTTTTACCATAAAAGGATCTTAAATTTGATATGTGTTTTTTCAACATTTATAGAAATGGCTATATGGCTTATGTTCTTGGTTTTATTTAATGTGTGGTATATAATATTTATTGATTTGTGTATGTTAAACATTTCTTGGATCCCTGGAATGAATCCCACTTGATTGTAGTGAATATTCTGATTAATGTGTTGTTGAATTCTGTTTGTTATTGTTTAATTGAAGATGTTTGCATCTATGTTCATCAGTGTTATTGGTATTTAGCTTTCATTTTTGTTGTTGTTGTTGAATCTTTGTTTTATTTTAGTACTAGGGTAATTTTGGTCTCATTGAATGAGTTTAGGAGTTTTCTCTCCTCTTTAGATTTTGTAAAGAGCTGGAATAGGATTGGGATTCATACTTTAAATATTTGATAGAAGTCAGAAGGAAGCTGTTACTAACCTTAACTGAGGTCATCTTGCCCAGTACTGACACTAAAGATTGGCAGCAGGAGAATAAAGCCTTTATTACATGGCGCCAAGCAAGGAGAATAGCCTGTTAATTACTAATCTCAAACTCCCACATGACATACAAACAAGGATTTTTAAAGGCAGAAGTGTATTCCAGGAAAGCAGAATTTGTACACAAAAATACGAACCAATATATGGAGGTAACAGAATAGTTTAGCCCATGATGTGACTCTCTCCAAGATCTCAGAAAGAAATTTAGGAAGAGAATATAGTCAGTGTTAAGTACTCAGTTGCCTCTTATTAAAGCTCTATGTGATTATGGTGAGCATTTTACATATGGTGAGGTTTTCTGAAAAACATCTCATGAACTTATGTTAAAATACTATGTATTATCTTTTACTTTTCATAGGGAGCCAAAACACCATGTGACTCTGGTTTGCTTGGGATATAGTTGTTATCTTTTTGCTCATCACCTTGCTTATTTAGTTTTCAAGGTTGGTTAGGTACCTAGAATTTCTTAAAAAATTTCAAATTTTTTTTTCTTTGTTTCCATGCTAGAGTGGCCAGGTAGACCCCCTACAAGGGATCCTTGTTCTGAAAGCCAATAGTCCTGGGCTTTTCTTTGATAATACACATTTTAGTATCATTTCTATCTTGCTGCTTGTTATTGATCTATTCAAATTTTCAATTAAATCCTGATAGATTGTATATGTCCAGGAATTATTCATTTCATCTAAGTTTTATAATTTTTGAGTGAAGAGTTATTCATAGTAGTCTCTAATGACTTTTATATTTATTTATCTATTTTTATTTATTTATTTATTTTTTGCAGTTTTTGGTTGGGGCTGGGCTTGAACCCACGAGCCCCAGTATATGGGGCCCGGGGCCCTACTCCTTGAGACACAGGCACTGCCCTGACTTTTATATTTATGTGGTCTCAATTATTATATATCACTTTTGATATCTGATTTTATTAAGTAGAGTCTTCTTTTTGTTAGTGTAAGATTTTGTTCATTTGTTTATTTTTTCGAAAAGCCAACTTTTTATTTTACTCATCATCTGATTTTCTGTCTCATCATTTATTTCTTCTCTGATATTTATTATTCCTTTTCTTCTGCTAAATTTGGGTTTGATAATTCTAGTGCCAAGCGTTTGAGATAAAGGGTAATGAAAAAAATCACGGTATTTTACTCCAAAATGTATATTTTAACAATTATAAGGTGATTCATCAGAGTGCCAGGAACCAGAAGTAACCCTGCAAAGTTGCCTTTTGTGGGGTGATTTGTATTTTACAGCCTCTGTATGAACGTAGTCAGATTTTCTCCAAGACCTTTCCTTCTCTGAATCTAGGACAGTTCGACACATTTAAAGGTCTGAAAGAGACATTTGCCTAGAGGGTTGCTACCCGTGAGATTGCATTTACATGAGAAGACCACCTTTGCTAGCCACATTTCTCTTCTCCCCTTCCATTACCTGTTTCCCAGGGCCCAAGTCCACATTTTTTCTGCAACCTCAAGGTAGTATATGAGTTTCTCACCCCATTAGAGATGGGGTAATAACTCTGTGCAATGTTAAAAAAATTGTATGCCTTTTCTCCAGTTAATCTGCATTTTGTGGATTAATTTTCAGCTTCAGTGAACCTTCAGAGGTTGAAGGCGTTGTCTCTTATTCTCTACAATACTCAACTTGTGATAGTTGATATTTGAAGTTTAGCTGGTAATCCACAAAACCAGTATTCAAATTCAGAGATATAGGATTCTATGGTTCTCTACAATTCCATTAAATAAACCCAAGTCTCAGGCGGCAACCATAGCTCAGTAGCTCAGTGGGTAGGGCACCGGCCAAGGCTGATGGGTTCAAATTCAGCCCAGGCCAGCTAAAAACAACAATGACAACTGAAACAATAACAATAACAAAACAAAATAACTGGGTGTTGTGGCGGGCACCTGTATTCCCAGCCACTGGGAAGGCTGAGGCAAGAAAATCACTTAAGCCCAAGAGTTTGAGGTTGCTGTAAGCTGTGACACTATGGCACTCTACCCAGGGCAACATAGTGAGACTCTGTCTCAAAAAAAGCCTCAAGTCTCCATCTTCCTTTAAGATATATTTGCATGTAGTACAAATAAGTAAAAAGACTTAACTTTAAAGAAGCTTAATACACTCACGTATTTTAGTTGGATTTTAATGTGATCGATGTTCCTTCTCAGTGATATGTGTAATTAGAATTGTGAATTAGAAATATTTGATTTTTTTAGTGTCAAATAAAACATGCTCATAGTAAGCAGAAGATCAAGGGGATGCTGTTCCAATATTTGTATTGACATAAAAAGATTGTTTTATTTACATCCTTTATTGAGTTGATATTAATGAAATTGACAAAATGAAATGCAAAGCTATTAGTAGTCACTTGTGTTGCAAGCACTTCAATAATAAAAAGTTTGCTACTTAATAAACATAAACCAGACAGCATTCCTAGATTAAGCATAAATTACAGGTAATAGGTGGAATAAAATTGGTGAGGAATTATTATTATAGGTGAGGAATAGCAAAAAGAATTGTATGATATTAAACAGAGTTAAAAAAGCTGACCTGACCACTTCACTGTAGAACATATTTTTCATCTATTGAGCATTAGTGTAAAATCTAGGTAACTCTATAACAAGACCATGTGTATTTGCTTTTGAATTACTATCCAATCAACTTGGTATTTTTTGATGCTAATAAGATTGCAACAACATTTACCCTATCCGGCCTTAAACAAAACAGAAGACTCATGAGGATGAAACCCAAATTTTGCAAATGTTAAAGGAATAAAGCATCTGCGAAATATTTTATATAAGCATCAGAGAACATTTCCCAGAAGGCATTGTTTGAAACTACAAAAAGGTTTATTATTCATATCAAAATGAGTACATTTGGGACAGTAAAACATACTGCATTCTAATTCTTCTTGTATGCCCCGGATTTTCATATACAAAGGAAATATAGCTTTCCTAGGTCAGGGGGTATTTTGTATAACTACATAATATTTCCATTTATAACATGATATGTTTACTTCACAGATCAAAGAGGTTAATTGCATTATGAAAGTTATTAGATTATACACAAGATGAAAATCCAGGTATTACAAAATAAAAGAATGAGGTCCTTTTTATTAAATTGCATCACCTTTCTAAATAGAGGCTGCTTCTTTTAGGTACATATAAGATAATCATCTACTAAAACTGAGGTGAGCTGTTGCAATTTGTTAATTATAAATATCTCAGGGTTCAGAAATCTTGTTTTCAGTTATTAGCATTCTCTTGGGTGAAGAATGAACAGACACACCAAAAGTAAAGCAAGTATTAAATGAAGTTTAATGAAAACTTTAAAATAGGTTTTGAGATCTAGAGCAAGATACATTTACCACAGATAAATAACTGATACCTTATCCTAGACCTAGGTTATGGTCTGGGTTTTTGTCTTATAGTGTCTGTATTGGGCCCCCCTTGTAGTATAGAGGTCACCTTGGGACAACTTTGATGGACAGTTTGAAGTTATATAACCTTAGGTTTACTTAGCATTGGATCTCCCGGCTCAGTGCCTGTAGCTCAACGGGGTAAGGCACCAGCCACGTACACCTGAGCTGGTGGGTTCGAATCCAGCCCAGACCCGCCAAACAACAATGACGGCTGCAACCAAAAAATGGCCGGTCATTGTGGCGGGCGCCTGTAGTCCCAGCTACTTGGGAGGCGGAGGCAAGAGACTTGCTTGAGCCCAGGAATTGGAGGTTGCTGTGAGCTGTGATGCTACAGCACTCTATCCAGGGTGACAGCTTGAGACTCTGTCTCAAAAAA
>CAUYRH010155288.1:0-11919 GCA_963574655.1 Perodicticus potto | reverse complement strand
AAACATCAGTTTACTTGCTAACCTTCTGTCCTTTATCTGTCCTTGTGAATGGGAGCCTCTGTGGAAAACTGGCTCCAGTCTGCCATCCTGCCTCCACACCCTGGGGTGCTGGATATTATCAAAAGCTTTTTATGCATCAATCGAGAGAATCATGTGGTCTTTGTTTTTTATTTTTTATGTGATGTATTATATTTATGGAGTTATGTATGTTCAACCAGCCTTGTAACGCTGGGATAAAACTGACTTCATGGTGTCTAATTGTTTTGATGTGTTATTAATTTATTTTTTGAAGTTGTAACAGATGTGGTAAAATACACAGAACATGAAATGTGCCATCTTAGACATTTTTTAAGTTACAGTTCAGTGATATTAAGTTCATTCAATTGTTGTGCAGCGATCACCTCCATCTACTCTGAAAACATCTTCCCAAAGTGAAATTCTATACTCATTGGCCAGTTACTCTTTACTCCCTTTTCCCCTATGCCCTGGAAGCCACCAATGTGTTTTCTGTCCCTATGGATTTACCTATTCTGGGTATTTCACATGAGTGGAATCATACAACATTTGGTTCTTTGTGTCTAGTTTCTTTCACTTAGCATAATGTTTTCAAGGTTCGTTGGTGTTGTAACAAATATTGGAACTTCATTTCTTTACATGGGCAAATATTCATTCTTTAGTGGGTATTTGGGTTGTTTCTACCTTTTAGCTACAGAGAATAGCATTGCTATGAACATGTGTGTACATATATTTGTCTAAGTACCTATTTTCTTTAAGAGTAGAATTTCTTGATAATGGGGTAATTCTGTATTTATGAATAGTGCTGCTGTGAACATATGTGTAAGTATATTTGTCTAAGTACCTATTTTATTTTCTTTAGGAGTAGAATTTCTTGATAATGTGATAATTATGTGTTTATCTCTACTATGAATAGTGCTACTGTGAACAAGTGTGTACATGTATTTGTCTTAAGTACCTTTTTTCCCCTAAAGATGAGTAGGATTGCTGGATAATTTGGTGATTCTATATTTAACTCTTTGAGGAACTGCCAAACTATTTTCATAGCAGGAATGTGGGTACTGATGAAACCCAAAGCCTAATTGTATTGCCCTTCTTAACTTCTTGTCAGGCCAGGCATCATCTGCACTAATTTTACTCTAACCCAGCAGTTCCCAGAATTCCTCTGTTCTCCTCCATGATTGGCCTGAGATAGTAAGCAGCTGGGAGAACTACTTGCTGGAAGGATCCTTAGAACATGATGTCTCTGTCCGCCTGCTCTCCTGGAACTTATTCTTGGCTCTGCACCCCTGGGCAAACCAGAATATGCCCTAACCTTCTTCAGACTTAACTATTTTCAGAAATGTCATATTGTTAATATAACACATATACAGAAAAAGGCATAAAATAAATGTACCACTTAAAGAATTATTATGAGGCAGACATTCTTTTAACCACCACCCATAAAAGAAGATAGAACCTTGCCAGCCATTCCAGAAGGTCTCAATGAGCTCCCTCCTAAACAAAACCTCCCACACCCAACTAAGAGTAACCACTGCCCAAACCTTTTGGGGAATTGCGTCATTACTTTTATTTATTTATTTTTTTGTTTATTTTTCAAATTCAGACAGAGTCTCACTTTGTCACCCTCTGTAGAATGCTGTGGCATTATAGCTCACAGCAACCTCAAACTCTGGGGTTGAAGTGATTCTCTCGCTTCAGCCTCCCTAGTAGCTGGGACTATAGGCTTCTGTCACAACACCTGGCTATTTGTTGTCGTTGTCATTGTTGTTGTTTAGCAGACCTCGACTGGGTTCAAACCCACCAGCCCCAGTGCGTGTGGCCAGCACCCTAACCACTGAGCTATGGTCGCCCAGCCATGCTTCATTACTTTTATTTTAGCCTTATCACCCATATGTATACCTTTGTCATCTATATTGCCTACAAACTGGTGGTTGGATCTATAGCATAATCAGAACCAGGGGTGATTTTTTAGAGTGAAGACTATTTCACAGATGGTATTGGGCTGGTCACCAAGAGCCACATACTGTCTAGTTTGCATTGTCAACAGTCATGGGTGCTTAATATTTATATCCTTTATTCATTAGATATTGTAAAATGTTGGTATTCCAATTCTATAATTTTTCCTTCCTTTATTTTTGGCATTTTACATCAAGAGACACTTCATTTGCTATTTAGTTATCTAGCAGTACAGTTTGTATTGTAAAGGAAGGATCAATACATGAGCCTTGCACTTACTTACTGATTTTCAAAATAAAATCAGGGAGGGTAATTTCCTGATCCATCCATAAACCTTACCCCTGCCCCTCAGCCTCCCTCCAGCTCAAGTGATATATGAGCAGAGTAGAACCTGCAACTCAATCTGGGGGCAAAGAAAAGGTGAGGTTTTCTCTTTCTGTCGTGCCTTCAGAGGCCTCCTTTTCTTCTCTACTTTGATCTTAGGCAAGTCAGTTTTTTAAGTGTTTCCTCAACTGTACGATAGAGATTTTATCTTCTTCATAGAAGTAGTATTAGAATTAAGTAAGACAATATAAATAAAGTTCCAAACATAGTGCCTGATAAATTCTCAAAGCTTTCATATGGCTGAAGATGTTTATTTTACCTTCTAAAAAATAACTTTGATAAATTATAAAATAATATGAAATTTACCATTTTAAGTGTATAATCAGGAGCATTAAGTGCATTTACAATGTTGTGGGGTCATTACCACTACCCACTTCCATAACTTTTTCATCATCCCATTAAACAATAACTCCCGATTTTCCTATCTCTCAGTCACTGGTGATCTCTATTGTACTTTCTGTCTATAAATTTAACTATTCTAGGTACCTCATATAAGTGGAATCAAAAAATGTTTGTCCTTTTGTATTTGGCTTATTTCACTTACCATAATGTTTTAAAGGTTCATTCATCTCATAGGATGGATCCAGTACCTCATTCCTTTTTTAAGGCTGAATAATAAATATTCCCTGGTATTCCACATTTTCTTTACCCACTTATGTGCTGATGAACATTTGGGTTTTTACACATTTTGGCTATTTTGAATAATGTACTATGAATATAGGTGTTAAAGTATTTTTTTAGTCCCTACTTTCAATAATTCTGGATATTATATGTAGAAGTGAAATTGCTGACTCACCTGGTATTTCTTTATTGAACTTTCTGAGGAGCTGCCATGCTATTTTCTACAGTGACTGCAACACTTTACATTACTGCCAGCAATACACCAGGATTTCAGTTTCCTACGTCCTCACAAATGCTTGATTTTCCATTTCTCTGGTAATAGCCATCCTAATAGGTATGAAGTGGTTCATAGGCATTTCCTTAATGATTAGTAATATTGAACATGTTCTTTTCAAATGCTTATTGGCCATTTGTGTATTTGAGTTATTTGCTAATTTTTTAATTGGGTTGTTTGTTTTATTATTGTTGAATTATAAGAATGCTTCTTATATTTTAGATGTTAGTCCCTTTTTGGATATGATTTGGAAATATTTTCCCCTTTTCTAGGAGTTGTCTTTTTACTCTCTTTATGATATCCTTTGATGCACAAAAGTTTTAATTCTGATTAAGTTCACTTTATCTTTTCTTCTTTTGCCTGTGCTTTTGTGTTATATTCAAGAAATCATTACCAAATCCAATGATATTGATATCTTCCCTATGTTTTCTTCTAAGAGTGTTATTTTATATATATATGTATATATATATATATATACACTCTTCTAAGAGTGTTATTTTATATATATGTATATATGTTATAATAAACATATGTGTGTTTATATTAAACATAAGCTAAACTATTATGTTTAAATCTTTTTATGCTTCTAAGTGTGTTTATACTAAACATAAACTAAACTATTATGTTTAAACGTTGTATCCATTTTGAGCTAATTTTTGTATACTGTATCACATAAAGGTATTTATTTTACTGACTTATTACCAGTGTTCAAAGATGTTAAGTGATTTTCTCAAGTCAGCCTTTATAATATATCCAGAATTCTATTGCTGTCAGTCACCATTTCCACTGCCCTTACCTAGTTCAAATCACTATCACCCTATATGGTGAGAAAGAGCTATGGATATGTATACCTACAATCCTCCTCTCACCAGGATTACTGCTATAACCTCTTCTCTGGCGTCCCTGCTTCTACCCCAGTTCCATACAGTAATGTCAGGTAATGTCACCTCTTTACTTAAATGCCTACACTGCCTCCTTAGTCTCTTGGAGATAAAAGTAGACTTTTACCTTTCATTGGTCCTTAAAGCCCCACCTAAAATGTCCCAGTTACCTCTTTATGCTTAGCACATCTCTCTCTACTATCCACCTTACTCAGAAAAATGGACTTATTACTATTTCCCAAACATGCCAGAGGTTTTCTACCCTTTGTGGCCTTTGTCCCAGTTGCTCTTCAGACTGGAACAATCTTCTCCCAGATATCTGCATGCCTAACTCTTCATCTCCTTCAAAAATGTGTTTAAATGATGCCTTCTTGGTGAGGCTTATCCTTACCTTCCTGTGTTAAATTGCAACCCACTCCTTTATCCCTCTGCATTACTCACTTCTCTTACTTTCTCTACTCTTTCTTGTTTCTATAGCACTTGTATTCTGACATACTATACATAATGTATTTATTATTTTAATTTTTTTCTATCTCTCCTGCCTTCCCCTACACTAGAACATGAGCTTCATGAGACCTGGCAGTTTTGTTCATGTCATTCTCTGATAAGATTTAAGTATTTAGAACAGTGCCTGGCACATAGCAGATACTCAAAAAATATTGCATGAGTGATTGAATGAAGTCACAGGGCAACAATAAGATGGAACCCAGAAGTGACTAACAAAGTCAGTACTGTCACACACTAGCAGGGTAGAGCATGGTGTGTTTAGACCACCTGTCACTATGAACCTTTTCCTGTCCCATCCACCATCCTGGTCCTCTTCCATTGGTCACAGTATTCCAAGGCTTCCTACTCTCTATGGTGAGAAAGAGTTATGGATATGTAGACATACGATCCCCTTAGGCTTTTCAGGAGCCAGAATCCCCAGGTGAGTATGAATTGGATATGCCTCTTCTATTTACCCTAGCTGGCTGTACAAATTTATAATTTTCTATGTGAGCTGCTCTGAGCAGCTTGGCAAGCATTGCCTTTAGCAATGAGGCAGATAATTTAGCTTCTCAGGTTCCTTATTGTTAAGCAAGCAAAGAAAGGTACACAAAAGAGGAGTTAAGCACTAAAAAAATGTTTTTAATGTCTCAGAGAGACAGTCTTAGGTGTGAAAGGATTAAATATTTAGTTACATCCGTAACAAGAATATTGACAATGCTATAATAATTAAAACAACTTGTGTAGTATCTATTTCACAGAGTTATTGTGGGAGATAGTTGAGGAGATAGTACATGTAAGGTAGGTAGTATGGTGCATGGCTTAAAGTGAACAACAGTACATGAGAGCAATGTGTTACTAAAAGAATTCAGAAAATCATTCACCCATTAATTTTTGCTCTCAGAAAATGCTTACTGGAGTAAGTATTTCTACTGAAACTACAGGTACAAATTCAAGTGGGTTAAAGTTAAGGTTCCTTTGGGAAGTCATTTGGGTCAAACTGAGACATTACATCTCTTTCCAGTACAAATTAATTCATCTTGCAGCATTTATACAGGGCCAGGTTACTGAACAACAGCTTTAAGTCAGGAGAAAATTGCAGGAGAGAATTAGTGATACCTGATAATGGCATTTTTTGAATTAAACTTTAGATCTCTCTTTCCTGACCAATTCCAAGGCTTTTAGATTACCTCCTTTATTAATAGAAGATCAACCTTTAAATAATCTTGGTTTCCGTGGAGTTGGAGGAGAGTGAGAAATAAGAGCTGCACACTCAAGATGAAGCATTCACAAATCTATTGAGCAAGCTCTGCTAAACAAACATTTTGACAAAGGAGGGAAAATGTTTCCAAATTAATTTTTAAAAGATTATCCAGAGGGTCTTGGATGATACTATCCTTTGAAACTAGAGTAGCAGAAATAAGGGGCTTATAGGAGGACAGTGAGGTGGGGCTTTTTTTCCCCTGGGCTGCCTTTTACCAGATCTCTATAAGTTGGCTAATTCCCTCCACTGAACTTCGGGGTACTACCTGACGATACCTTCTCTTAATCCTCCTCAATTTTCCCTGTTTGGGGTGCTATGGTTTTCACCGGGGCTGGGTTTGAACCCACCCCCTCTGGCCTATGGGGCCGGTGCCCTACTCCCTTGAGCTACAGGCACTACCCCTAATTGAACTTTTTAATAAAAGCTGGAAACTGCATCAATAGAGCTGTTCTTAATGGGTAGATCAGGACATGGGGGAGATGTGGCACCTGGGACAACAGAAGCTGAATTCTGATCCAGAAGAGTCAGCTTTGCCAGCACTCAGTGCAGCCTATAAGGCTGCTGTTTGCCTTTTCCCTTGTTCCTAGCAGTCCTGTGCTTGTTCTACATTGGAAATTCTTTCTCTCATTGGATATGCCCAGCTTCTTTACCTGACTGTCTATCCACTTCACAGGTCCAAAGCTGTACCCAGTCCCATACTCTCCAATTTGGACCCTATTTGATATTGACATTTTTTTGGCATAGGATTGGAGTTTGCTTCTCTCCCCAAAATTGATGGAACCATGGTTGTTAGATGCCTCCCTGGTTAAGGGGGGAGTGTTCTAATGGGGAGGGTACTAATATCAGGAAGCTGCCATTTTCCACCAGTTCTTTCCTTGGTTCTTGAATCTTTCCCTTCTGACTCCACTCTGAGAATGTAAGGAAAAGCTTAATCTTTGAGAACGGTGGTTCACAACCATGGGTCTGGACATTGGCAAAGCTCAAGAACCCTCAGGTGAGTCGAGTGTTCAGCTATGTTTGAGGACAACCTGACAGGAAGAATGTGAGAGGTTGGGGATACTAGTGCACAAGGTAATCTCTCTGTTGAAGGCTTTATTTTTCAGCCACCTCAGAGCAAATTACCCATGAAGGATATCTGGTGATTGGGACCTGGCACTCTGACAATAATCAGACTGGGTAGACCCTGCATGCCCAGGCCTCAAGCTAACCCTGTTTGCTCTATGGTAATCCCTCCTGCATGCCTTTCTTTTCTCTACGCCAGCCATGTCAACCTGACAGCCTGGTCCTCTAGCTTTGCCTTCACTCCCTTCCCTAGTTCCTACTTTGTCTTCTCCTTCCTAGCCCACCTCCCTATTACACAGAAACTGCCTTCTTTGGCTGATCTCAAGAATTTTCAGTTAATAATGCCAAGGATATATCCAAGGGATCATATCTGGTATCTCACTTCTCCCTTTCTCCCCCAACTCTAGGTCTGTTTTTGGAGTACTGGACCCAGGGTGACTAGGATTTGCTAGTCAAAATATCTAAAGTGATTTGTCCAGTGTGCTTACAGATTAGGAAATTCATGAAAGGGGCAGAATCGAGTAGTTGACTGTCATAAAATAATTATGGTCTCCTGTGACATTGATAAAAGGATCATGTATGAATTAAAGCAATAAAAAATTTGGTAACTTTAAAACTTTAAAAAATTAAAGTATTTTAAAGGCATCAACAACCACAACTACTGATAAAAAGGAGTGCCAAGTTTTTGCCTCCCCACTATTATAGCCAAATTTGTTATCTGATGAATATATATTAAAATTGGCAATGAGAAAAGTTGCATATGTGAATTAACATAATATACAAATAAAAGTCCAGAAAGTTAATCCTTTGGGATCCGTATCTATGAGCATTCCTCTTCAGATATTTCCTGGCAAAGGACAAGGAAGCATACTCCAGGTAAGTTTCTAATGGAAGTGAGTTATGGATTCTTCTGGGTAGTTTAGCACCACCAAATCAAAAGTTCCCAGCTAAATGATTCTACTGTACAGGATAAGAGGAAAATGCAGAAACTTGAAGTCTGTCAAATACATTGAGAATATCATCTCTGCCCCAAAGAGAATAACCTGAGATGTCAGATCCAATTACTGGCTTCAAGTTTCTGCTAACTCTGAGTTAGTGACTGAGGAAGTTACCAGAAGGAAGTGAAGTGAAAGAATGCAGATGTAGCAATGAGGTGGGGAGAGGCGGGGGCTCAGGATAAAGTGGGACCTGAGGGGTCTTGGTCAACCTAACAGCCTCAGGAGTCAGTCTTCTCTCCTTTACATCCTACCATGCTACTGGATTGTTTGAAACAAACTCAAACTATTATCTCAAATTGTCTGTCAAAGCTTCATTATGTTTCCATAAACGATGAGAACTTTTCTTTAAACATGAAAGCACAACTCCATTATCACACCTAATGTTAGTTCTTTAATATTATAAAATATACATTTAGAGTTCAGATTTCCTGTTTGGTCACACATTTTTTAAAACTTTTATTTGTTCACATTAGGAGCCAAATAAGACCGTCTTCTTGCATTAGGTTATGTATCTTAAGTTTCTTTTGTTCTCTATAGGCTTACCTTCCCTTCCTTTCTCCCTTGTTATTTGTTTGTTAAGGAAATGAGATCAGAATTTTTTTTAATATTAAAGTTTTAAGCACAGCAAAAGAGTAGTTCTGCAAATTTAAATGATTTTCTTTAGCTAGAAAAAATGAAAATTGCTAGTGTTTGTGGACATCAAGTGAAGACCATACCAATTCTACTAAATTCTTCCTATGTGCCAGATGCAAACACTCTGAAGTAAACTGTGGGTGGTTAGAATAATTTTAGTTGAAGCTTAATCTAAATGAAAGAGTCTACTGCTAAATATATTCATAAGTATCTACAGCTTTCCACATCCCCCCCCCCACAGAAAACCCTTTATTTATTCATCTACTTATTCACTAGTACCTTTGACCACTTGGCAATATTTGGTCACAGATTAGATTCCTATCTATAGAAATGTTCCTCTGTGCATCTTGAAGTACTTGGTCACATCAAGACATTTTTGTTTGACTGTATGGAGGAGCTGAGGAAGCTGACAGCGTCATGTGGACATTGAGGGTGTGATTTGGCTGAAGTAATATATATTAGGCCCTGAACTAAACTAGGGAGCCAAGAAGAATGAGCTGAACTTGAGAAGAATTGTAAAAAAGGTTTATGTTGGCTTCAGAAAAGTTACTAGCTCCGCTCCTGTACCATTAGCTGGTACTGCTGAATCCAACAACTTTTCTCAAAGCCACAATGCTCCTTTCCTTGTGGAAAGTTCTTGCTCCCTGAAAATGGGCCAGCTGTTCTATCAGCCCTCAAGAAGAATGACATATATATGAGTCATTAAGTAGTCATCTGGTCAATCCAAGTTTATGGCTGCTCCTAGGCAGGGGTCAAAAAGAAGTTATTTGAGAAGTGGATGACAGAGAGGAGTGATAAGTGAACATTCTCCTCTGATCCAGTGCTAGGCTCTGAGGAGAACCCCAAATCTTTCCATTCCTTCTAATATCAGAGACAGGTCTTAAACTCAGTGTCTGGGGCTCTGCTCATGCCGAAGTCCCTTTCATCTCTTCACTCAGGTAGATTCAGTATGCATCTTACCCAAATTTAGCTTTAGAAAAATTTGAAACTCCCATAATACCTAACAATCACAGAATTTGTAAGCAAAATATTGTGTAAAATACAGGACAATCTGTGTGGGACTTTAAAAGTAATCCTAATATACAAGGGATAAATTTATTAGGTTAAATGAGAAAAGAACACAAACATGAAGGCAAGCTGTGTTACAGTTATGAAAATATGTATATAGAAAAGTAAAGAGAGAGCATGTTCTATCTTGCTGATGTTCTGTCTCTCCCTCTTGCTTGCATGATCTAACCAGGCCAGCTAGCATGTTCAGAGAAATTCTATGGGAAGGCCTAAGTATAAAGGATCTGTTGTATTTATAGTATAATCATGAGAAAAAGAACTTATCAGACTCCATTGTTTGTAGGTACAAACTTGCAAAAGAACTACAAACAGCTAATACATTTTTTATATGAAAGAAACTAATGGGGGGGGATTCCCAAAGTTTTCTAAAAAAACAGAGGAAAATGTATTATAGGGATATTTCAGGCAATTAATTTTAAAAGTTTTCTGCAAATAGGGCGGTGCCTGTGGCTCAAAGGAGTAGGGCACTAGCCAAATATGCCAGAGGTGGTGGGTTCAAACCTAGCCCCAGCCAAAAACCACAAAAAAAAAAAAAGTTTTCTGCAAAGAAGAGTAAAAAGAATAGACTTCTGGAGCAAGATGGCGGCTGAGTAACAGCTTCTTTGCAATTGGGTACAGTGAGACTGGGGAGAGACTTTAGGCATCTCTGGCTGGTGGGATCTGCCCAGAAACATCCCTTTGGGGACACACGGAGTCAGCGTGAGACTTCTGGACCCCATGAGGAAGGCAAAAGCAGTGGAGAACTGGCAAGTGTTTGCATGTCTTCGTTCAGTCTAATCCTGCTGGCAGCTGTAAGTATAGTAGCAGTGAGATTGCAAACTGGAAAGGCCTTACCTGTGAGCTGTTTGGGGTTTTTTTTGGACTTGGCACTCAGTTGAATTACCTTGGGAGAACTTGGGCAAGAGTGCGGAGGACTTTAAGTGTTGTCTAGGGCCCCAGACTGAGCTGCCAAGCCAGATGGAGCTAACAGTGTTTGGCTGTGTGCCGTGTGGAGCCATTGTGGGAGAACTGCCCTGGCAAGCTCCACCCTCAGGGTTGCTGAACAAGGATCAGGCAGAAGCGAGTAATCTAGTGACTGAGCAGCCTAAAGGTGGGGACTGAGATGCCTTGCAGCTTTAGCCCTCAGGGCTGGTTTTGGCACACTGGGTAAGTGGATAGCCACTTAAGGAGTGATCTCAGTGACAAGTGCTTTCCTGGGAAAGCTTCTGCTTAGCCCAGGTTAGCAATTTAATGTGCCTTTTAAGCAGATGGAGGAGAGATTTAGGTTCTCCACCCTGTGGGGTTTGAGAAATCATTAGAGGCCTCCAGTCTCCATCTCATACAGCTGTATCAGCATTGTGATTAACATATCATACCCCAAAAGATCACCTGTTGCCCAGACAATTTTCAGCAAGATATATATACTGCTTTGTTTTTGGTTTTGTTTTATGTTGTTTTGTTTTGTTTTTTGTTTTTAAATTCAACATTTTCCCTATAGATTTTTCTTTTCTTTTTTTTTTTTCCTTTTATTTCTTCATTTTTCTAGTTTAAATATAATTTTCCATTGTTGCCTTTTTCAACAATTAGAACTTCATTTTTGCTAGTGTTTCTATCCCTTTTATTTGGTTTTTCCCTCAATTTTATCCCTTAAAGGTATCTGTTTGCTTGTTTTGGTTTGATTTATAGCATTTTTGTCTTTCCTCTCTCCTTGGTGAAGGTGGGGTACTGTGTCCAAACAGGCTGGCAAAGAGCTGCTGATCTCAAGGGAACCACCTAACCAGGCACCACCAGAGGTTGGGGGTTCTTAAGGTTGGATCAAAGTACCCTACTGTACACCTATATTGCTCCTGTCCCCCTCTTTCTATGCCTCTCTTCTTTTTGTCAATATTCGCTTCTACCCACCCCCTCTCCTTTCTCCTTTTTCTTTTCTTTTCTTTTTTCCCTTCTTGCTCTTCAATCTTCTCATCCTTTTGGTACAGGACTCATTGAAACCCTAGTCCAGAGGCACAGTAACTTAAAGAGCAGAAAGAAATGAAAGGAAAATTAGGGCAAGGAAACAGATAAAAGAAATCACTCATGAGGAAGAATCAGCAGAAAATTCCTGGCATCATGAAAAACCAGTCCTGAGCAACCTCCCCATGGGACTGTGAGGTAGCTACTGCAGAGGATTCCACCTATAAGGAAATGTTAAAAATTACAGAAAGGGGACCTGGAATTTAGATGATGAAAACAATGAAGGAAATGATGGAAACAATGAAGGAAACTGCTAACAAAGTGGGAAATAACCAAAAGGAA